>CM063508.1:938201-968201 GCA_032207245.1 Pardosa pseudoannulata | reverse complement strand
CTTTAATATTATGTATTTTTATGTCAATCCAAGAATTAGTACTGTAAAAATTACTACTTCCCTTAGATTGTAACTACCTGATATATAATGAAAACATTCTTAACTATTTTTCCAGTTTCCCTACATCGGAATTGGAATACTACTGCTAAATATAACACATTTGCTCCAAATGCACATATCTTTTTTCCAATGTAAATGTCTTGAGCATCAAAACAAAAAGAAGTAATATTGTACTTTTAAATTTTTTTAAGACATAAAAATATAAATGGTGTTCTATATGTATGTGTGACAGGCTTATTGGTGAACAGTGGAGTTCAAGGTTTACTTCTTTTTGATAAAAAGATTCATTATTAACTTCTGGTTATTAGTTGACACTGTGGATTGAAAAGACACTAAGACATAAGAAAGTAATTCGTGTAACCCAGTGCCTATATATTCCGTTAGGTAATAAAAATGTTTTTCAGTTAAATATTAAAATTCGTTTTAAACCAATATGTCTCGAACTCACAAAAACTCAGAAGATTCACTCTTCCACGTGAAGAAGTGGTTAACAAGGGACAATGTAAGTTATAGATGTCGATCCTAAAGACAGCGTACCATCTGTATTTTGAATACAAATTTAGTAATTAGGATCGTGTTTGGGTCCAATCAATGATATCTCATATGCGCGTACCCAACGTGGATGGACCAAACATACACTCAAATTGGTACTTATCACCATATCTTTGGTGCAAGCTCCAATATCATGTTGCAGACAATTAGTTTTGGTTAACCAATATCCACGTTTTTTTGAAATGCCTGAATCTTAAAATACAGTACCTTGATTTGTATTCTCGTATGCTTTCTAAACATGATGTTTCTCAGACTACACCTGTAGCACGAGACTTATACGTACAGAGTAGTGTTTCATCCGATAAATAACCTGGATCATTCAAAGATTTTTCGCAGTCTTCAAGTACTTACATAACTTAGTATATTTATTCTGCTACAAATGTGGATAAATGTGTTTCAGGGAACAACGATTGCTACTCGCCATGTTTCTAAAGACAGCATACCATATGTACTCTTGTTGCAGTTTCAGCAACCAAGATCGACATTTGGCTCCCAAATACAGTTGTCACTTATATATCGTTCAAAGGTTAAAATGCTGTTAGCCGTATATACGGTTTGGCTCAAACCCCGATATCATGCTGCAGACTGTATCTCCAGTCTCTGACCAATATCTCTAGTTTATCAAAAGGCGTGAGAAATAAAATACAATGTCCGGAATTCTCCAGTGTGATTTTTAAATATGATGTATTTCTGACAGTACCCTCACTGCAGACTAATACTTAATAAGAAGAATATTAAGCATCTATGCCTTTTGTGCATGATAATTAAAATAAAAGTATAAAACAAGACCACAATTTAAATTAATCATTTAAAACATTTGATAGGTGGATATATGTTTTACACTGAGTCAGTTTCCTTGGGTAGGTATTTCCTTTAGAAGGAGACACGTCTAGAGCCACAGCAGGTCCGAGTCTCATTAGCCTTTGTGATGCAAAATGTAGATCACAGTAATCCAAACCAAACTCTACAGCGTGCATACGTTGGAAGACACCCGTAACTCAAGTTAACAATGTAATTATATATTAACTATATTATTGTGGTTATTGTTAACAGGGCCGGTTAAAGAAGCCAATAACGGGGGCTAGAACCCACCCAAATTAAGGCAAAAGTGGTGTCTATCGTTTGACGAGATTTCTATGATGAAAGAATGCCGTACATCAAATAAGTCCTCGTATTGTAGAAGTAGGGAGCAAGTAGCAGACTCAAGATTAGTCTACCATGCCCAAAAGACTTTACGACCACGAACATATTTTACATGCCCTAGTCACCATTTATGAACATGACAGACTTTAGACCAGCTTGAGTCTCGAACCCACAACCCTTCGATTACGAGCTGCCTTTGCCGACTGAGCTACTGCGGGTAATATAACTCATATGCTAATAGAATAAAAAAAAATAATTCATGAAACAACTGAAGACACTGTAAAATAAAGAAGTTTCTAATAATTAACCATTTAGAAGCTTCTCTAATACAGTGCCTATTGTTTTATTAAGATAATTGATTTAAGTTTTTGATAAATCGTTTTAATTTTTAAATATTTCATTATTTCTACATGTCGCGATCCATTAAAATTTTAAGTAGATTAATGTTCATAACACAAACTACAGTATCCCAGTATTAATAGAAAACAAAAATTGAGAACAAAGTGCTTCATCGTCATTTTTCTTACCTTTAATAAACCTAAACAGGGCAATTAATTTTACTTGGAGTAATCCTATCTTTAATTAAGTAGAAAAAAACTTCTGCGCTAAAGAGATGCAAGCTATTCATTTATCTGAAAAAATGGCGCAGTATCAACCCGATGCCCAAGTGTAAGAATGACCCGATTTAAAATTTCACAAAAGGTTTCTGGACGATTTATGAGGACATTGGCTTAGAAAGTGCTTTTTTATTCCCACTTATTTACAGCAATCTATTGTGCCCCCAGTCAGAAAAAAATATTCGAAAGAGATTTACTGCAGGGAGTTTAAGCCTTTCTCATAACTAAATGCTTCCCTATAAAGAAGCACATAAATTACACGAAATAATTTTGGTGTATTGCGCCTACAAAATATAAAAATAAAATTCGTTTCTTTCTTGGAAAATGAGAGTAATAAAAAGTACTCCGAAATTGTTTGAAATTTGAATAATAATTTTTCATTTAGTATTCAAGAGTTGTAGAGCAGATTCGCATAAAAATGGAAAACTCATATTTGAAGAGGGATTTATTTAAAATCAAATGTCCTTATTTTTTTCTGCTTTTAGATATTCCACGGCATATATGTATTTTAATTAAATTATGTTTATTTATTCTGCAAAAAGTTAGTCATTTTAGGAGTATATTTTAATCAGATTATATATTTTGATATTATAATTAAATTACTTTTGAAAAGAACATTTCTGGCATTTTGTAAAGTACAACTTTCTTTTAATGAAACAGAGTTAGAATCAAACAGTATGCATGAATTTTTATGTTAAACTAGAACATCAAAATAGATCTAAACTTGTGCTTTATTTTTACGCATACAGCTGAAAATAAATTAAAAATTATATAGAACTGGTATTTTGCTTTTCTGTTGCGTATACTGTTCGAATTTCAGAAATTTTTGGAATGTGAAATACAACTAGAAATAAAATGTGACATCAATATATATATAATTTTTACGCATGCAACTGGACATAAATTATAATTACATATGACTAGTACTTTCCTGTTTCTGTAATGTTAATGTTTCTAATGAAACATTTGCGATGTAAAGTGCAACTAGAAATGGGACCGATCCTTAATATGTCTTTACTTTTTCAATATACAACTTAAAATAAATTAAATTATATATTACTGGTATTTTGTTATTTCTCTGGGATATTTCTGGGAGAAGTTTGCATCTAGGCATGGTCAAGAGAACTACATGTTTTATTTTTAGGTATGCAACTGAAAATAAATTAAAATAATATGTAACTGGTATTTTTTTTTTTTGTTTCATACACTGTTCGTATTTGAGAAACTTTTGGAATGTAAAATACAACTAGAAATGGGATGGGGTATTAATATGTATATTTTTAAGCACGCAACTGCACATAAATTGCAATTAGATATTACTGGTAAATTTCTGTTTCTGTAATGATCATGTTTGTAATGAAACATTTGCGATATAGAGTACAACTAGAAATGGGATCGATCCTTAATATTGTCTTATTTTTTAACATTCAACTTAAAATAAATTGATTTATATATTACTGGTATTTTGTTATTTCTGTTACGTATACTATTTCTATTGCAAAACATTCTAGGATAAGATTGCACCTAGAATTGGGTCATGAGAACTATATGTCTTATTTTTACGTATGCAACTGAAAATAAATTAAAATAATATATAACTGGTATTTTTTTTTGTTTCATATACTGTTTGTATTTCAGAAACAATTGTGATGTAAAGCATATATAGAAATGGAATGGGACATTAATATGTCTTTTATTTTCTGATACAACTAAACATAAATTATAATTACATATTACTGGTACTTTGCTTTTATTTCAATGTTAATGTTTCTATTGAAATATTTCTTACGAAAACTACAGATAAAAATGGGGCCGATCCTTAATATGCCTTATTTTTCAATATACAACTTAAAATAAATTAAATTATATATTACTGGTATTTAATATTTCTGTTATGTATACTATTCCTATTGCAAAACATTCTGAGATAAGATTGCATCTAGAAATAGGTCATGAGAACTATATGTCTTATTTTTATGTATGCAAATGAAAATAAATTAAAATAATATATAACTGGCATTTAGTTTTTTTTTCATATACTCTTTGTATTTCAGAATATTTTGGGATGCAAAGTATATCTAGACACGTAATGGGACATTAATTGGTCTTATATTAAGCATCCAACTAAACATAATCTGTAATTACATATTACTGTTACTTTGCTTTTATTTCAATGTTAATGTTTCTATTGAAATATTTCTTACGAAAACTACAGATAAAAATGGGGCCGATCCTTAATATGCCTTATTTTTCAATATACAACTTAAAATAAATTAAATTATATATTACTGGTATTTAATATTTCTGTTATGTATACTATTTCTATTGCAAAACATTATGAGATGAGATTGCGTCTAGAATTGGGTCATGAGAACTATATGTCTTAACTGGTATTTTGCTTTTTTTTTGTTTTATATACTCTTTGTATTTCAGAATATTTTGGGATGCAAAGTATATCTAGACACGTAATGGGACATTAATTGGTCTTATATTAAGCATCCAACTAAACATAATCTGTAATTACATATTACTGTTACTTTGCTGTTTTTGTAATGTTAATGTTTATTTTGAAATATTTCTTACGTAAACTGCAGATAAAAATGGGACCGATCCTTAATATGCCTTATTTTTTAATATACAACCTAAGATAAATTAAATTATATATTTCTGATATTTGATATTTCTGTTATGTATACTATTCCTATTGCAAAACATTCTGAGATAAGATTGCATCTAGAAATGGAACATAGCAGCTATCTGTCTTATTTTTAAGCATGTAATTGGAAATAATTTTAAATGACACAGTACTGGTATTTTACTAATCAGGTAATTTATACAGTTGACTGCAGAAACTTTGAGATGATACTTAATAAGTAATATTTCTTATATTTGCAACTTAAACATAATTAAATATTTGTATTACTGATATTTGATATTTCTGTTATGTATACTATTCCTATTGCAAAACATTGTGGGATAGGATTGCATCTAGAAATGGAACATAGCAGCTATCTGTCTTATTTTGCGCATTAATTTGTAAAAATAAATTGAAAATAATTTAAATGGCATAGTACTGGTATGCTATTACTATTCAAAAATTGTAATACATTGCATCTAGTGTATGCAGAAACTTTGAGAATCGAAATTGCAATTAGAAATAAGATGGGACATTACAATGTCTTAGTTTTATTCATGCAATTAAAAATGAAATAAAGTTGTCTATTATAGTACTTACATGAACTCCTAGTGTATAAACCACTGTCCTAAACCGGTAAATACAAAATACTTTAATGTTCACATAGTTTAGAATGGTAATTTAACCACTCATTACTACTGTTAGTGGAAAAGCTAAAGTAGATAATGTGTACTCTACAAGGGAGGAATGTATATGTATTCTTAATTTAATTAAAGTAAAATTTATTTGCATAGTAAAAGTTATTATTAAGTCTACATCTGTTAAAAATTGTTGTTCATTGGAATACACAAAATCACTCACACAATGTCTTCAATAGTTAAATTCTCAAGTATTATTTCTCAGCTACTAATCATTTTAATGTTAGAGAAGTCAAAAATAACAAAGGTAAATAAGACTTTTTCTGTAAAAAAATTACAATGCAGGTTGAAATACTCTTTTTGTTCCCAGAAACTTTCGGTTTGGAAATCATTTCTAGTATTTATGTTTTAAGAAACAATTTTAACCTGCTTTAGCACTTAGTGCAGTACATTAGTGAGAACCACTCAGTCGGCAAAGGCAACGCTCTCGCAAATGGAGGGTTAGGGGTTCGGAGCCCTAGCCGACCTAAGGTCCGCCGTGTTCGTGACTGTTGTACTTAAAATACGTTCGTGGTCAAAATATCCTCCGAGTTCTCAATCAATACCTCTGGGTGTGGCAGGCTAAGCCTATGGGTCTACTTCTGGGTACCAGCTTCAAAATTACGAGGACCCATTTGAACATAAGTCGTACTTTTACACTTGAGGTGCTAGTCGAAACAAAAGTAGCACTCTTTTGCTTTAAGGTATCCGTCTAAGTTCGGGGAACTTTTTCCATAAACGTAAAAACTAGTTCATGTTTTTACATTTTTAGATTTATTTTTGATATTATCATTGAGAATTGCACTTAAAAAATTTATTCCTGGAGAAGTTTTTATGAAATTTCTAATAAATGAAGAAAATTTCGTAAAAAAATCGGGTTTTTTCAAAAGGTCTAATTTTTTAATAAATTAAATTATTTCAATATTTTTTTATGAAACACATTTCTTATACACTGGAATAGTGAATCACCTAAAATCTTTGCTTAAATTACATTTCGTAAAACATTTTGGTCCTTCAAAATAATACACATTGAATTTTTAACAGCATCATTAAAAATTATCCAAATTTAAAGCTTTTAGGTCATTTACTAGTAAATACTATCGAAAGCATTCATAATAATTTTCAACAAAATATTTTAAAAACTTTTTGAGAAATTGCATTTCAAGTTTCAACAATTTGTTAAAATAATGTCCTGAGAAAAACGCATTTGAAGTTTATAAAAGCAACTTTAACTATTAAAAAATTAAAATACTTGTCTAAAATTCCCCACATTTTCTTGCTTCAAAACTTTGTAATTGCCAAGTTTCTAATTATTAAAAATACTAGAAAAATATTTAAACTAATCTTCATGAAATTTAGAAAGTTTTGTCCAAAAAATGCTTTCAAAAAATTCAAAACTTTCGGTTCCGAAGTTGCTACTTCCGTTTTGTTTTGACAGCTGTCACTAATGTTTAAACAGATGTAAGTTTTCTTTAAAATGCCATAGAGACAAAACAAAAACAGATTTAGAAGCCTAAAAATTGAAATTGTATAATAAAGAAATAAAAAATGTTATGATTTGTGTCAAAAAATCACGTTTTCAACGAAGACGGATACCTTAATACTAGTAGGCTCCTGATCAATCGTGGTCTCATTAGCCCTCGTGTTCCAAAAAAGTAGACCTTAGTGTTCAAAAATCAAACCAATTGTACTTGGTTTGTCATAACGGCATCAACAAAGACATTACATTCGTTTAAATATTTAAGATGAAATTACTTCTTATGTTAAAATACGTTAACAGAACATTCTATACTAATTAAAATTTTTGTTACCATTTTTCGAAAATGAATCTATATTAAAGTGAAAAATATCGATATAAATAATATAAAAGCTTCTAGATGTTATAAGTATTCCTGTAAAATTCTATTATTATTGAATTGGATACATAAATACGAGTATTTTTATAAAAAACTACGTTGTTAATATTCGGAAATGTTTAATATCTGTTTTAAACTAATTCCTTTCAGATCAGGAAGGTCTTAGAGATAAAAGTTGAACGTAAAAGTAGTTACACTGCCAGAAACAGATAAAAAAATGATTGAAAGAAATTGATGATAAGTAAAAAGTTTTGCAGGAACTTTTTGAAAAGAAAGTTTCAATGTATACACCCCAAATGAAAAAAAAGTCGAAATAAAAAAAAATCCATTTTGCTAACTTAAGTTATATTAAATGAAAAATAATTCGACTTCTGTATTGATTAGGTCTATGTGGAAATACGTGTACGGCTTTCTATAATGATAAGAAACTAAAACGTTCGACAGTTTCTAGTGCTTTTTTTGCAATCTAGGTTAAGGCCTTAACTAATGAGAAATCGATTTTAATCACGAAGATATGAAATTTTAATTGAAGAATATGTTTTACGAATTCCTTTATCATAGAAATAATTATTACAATTCACATTAAACAAAAGGTCAGAATATGTATGTATGCATGTATATATATATATATATATATATATATATATTATATATATGTGTGTATATATATATATATATATATATATATGTATATATATATATATATATATATATATATATATATATATATATATATAATATATATATATATATATATATATATATATGTATAATATATATATATATATATATATATATATATATATATATATATATATACACTATATATATATATATATATATATATATATATATATATATATATATATATAATATATATATATATATATATATATATATATATCATATATAAATATATATATATCGATATATATATATATATATATATATATATATATATATATATATATATATATATATATATATATATATATATATATATATATATATATATATATATATATATATATATATATATATATATATATATATATATATATGTTTATAACTGAAGTGTAATAAATTTATAAGTGTTCTGTCAAAACTTATTTTCGGAAATCGATTATTTTTTCATTTCGCCTTCGTAATTTAATAAATAAGACATTTAAAACAACATAAAAGTAAAGAAAATTTTATGTATTTAATATTTTATTTTATTTAAGTATAACTTTAATTTAAATTTCCTTTATATTTAACATTTTATTAATTTATAAGAGTTCAGTCAAAACTCATTTATTCTAAATTCAATCAATTTTTCATTTCTCCTAAATAATTAAATAAAAGAAAACGTCTAAAACAACATGAAACTAAATAAAATTTATATATATTTGGTATTTTATTTTATTTAAATATAACTCTAATGTAAAATTTATTTATATTTAACACTTCTTTAATTTATAAGTGTTCTGTCAAAACTCATTTATTCTAAATTCGATTAATATTTCATTCGACAAAGGAATCTAATAAATAAAACATTTAAAACAACATAAAACTAAATAAAATGTATATTTATTTAGTATTTTATTTTATTTAAATAAAATTCTAATTTAAATTTCATTTATATTTAACATTTTATTAATTTATAAATGTTCTATCAAGACTCATTTCATTCTTAAATAGATTAATTTTCCATTTTGTAATAGGTAAATAAAACATTTAAAATAATATGAAAATGAATTTTAATTTATTAAATATATCTCTGTAATCCAAATTTAATTTTTATTTAACACTTTAATATAAATGTAAAATCAAACCTCATTTATACTGAAATTAATTAATTTTTAATTTAACCTTTGTAATTAAATAAAAAATAGGAAACAGCATTATCAGGTCACGCATCTCGAATTCACTCTGTCTTAGTTGACATTATCTTGTATGGCTTTAAATAAATTGCCGCCATAGATTTATGCAAGGCTTCCCTAACTATCCTGCACGATTCCGAGACGAAATATTACCTTAACCAAAACACATTTATGAAACTGGAGCATACATTGCGTAGGTAATTAAACTTACTGTCATTCAGATAAGTTTCTCGAGCTGCTTTATCATTCTCTTGCTGTTTAATGGCCTTTAGTTGATGGAAAAATAATTAGTTTGTGCCCATGGTATTGATTCGTAGACTAAGACAATAATAAAGTGAAATATTAACAGTGAATTATTTCGAATTCGGTATTTCCTGGTTACCATTCATTTGTAAAGTAGTTAAAGATATATACTACCTTTCGAGATGTAAATTAATAATATAACAGCCTACTTTTGATAAAATATAAATTTAAAGTATTGTTTTAGGCAAAATAATTTTTTAGAGATTATTCATAACTTTACAAAATTTATTTAGTTTCTTCTGAAGAGAAATACGTTTAAAAATATGTAATGTACAAGATTTCGTTTATACCAAATAGAATCTAATTGTCATCTTTTCTATGAAACCCAGTTATATCCATGAAAATATTAATTTTTGTTTACCATCCATTTGTAAAGTAATACAGGAGATATAGTACCTTTCGATCAAAAAACTGATAATTATAACAGCCTTCATTTGGTAAAGAATAAAGTATTGTTATGGGTAAAATAATTTTTTAAAATTCATTCTTAACTTTACAAAATTTATTTGGTTTCTTCTTAAGAGAAACACGTTTAGAAATATGTAATGTACAAGAGTTCTATTATATCAAATAGAATCTAATTACCATTTTTTTCTGTGAAACCCTGTTATATCAACACAGAAACACATTTCCTTGTTACCATTGATTTGTAAAGTAATTAAGCAGATATAGTACCTTTCGACCTAAAAATTGATAATTATAACAGCTTACTTTTGATAACATATAAAGTATTTTTTTGGGTAAAATAATTTTTTAGAGATCATTTCTAACTTTACAAAATTTGTTTAGTTTCTTCTAAAGAGAAATATGTTTAGAAATATGTAATGTACAAGAGTTCTATTATACCAAATAGAATCTAACTACCCTTTTTTCTATGAAACCCATTTATATCAACACTAAAGATATTTCTTGGTTACCATCCATTTGTAAAGTAATACAGAACATATAAAACTTTTCGAGATAAAAATTGATAATTATAACAGCCTATATTTGGTAAAGTATAAAGTATTGTTTAAGGTAAAATACATTTTTTTCGAGTTCCTTCGTAACTTTACAAAATTTATTTAGTTTCTTCTAAAGAGAAATACGTTTAGAAAAATGTAATGTACAAAAGTTCTTTTATAACAAATAGAATCTAATTATCATTTTTTTCTGTGAAACACAGTTATATCAACACAGAAAGACATTTCCTTGTTACCATTGATTTGTAAAGTAATCAAGCAGATTAGTACCTTTCGAGCAAAAAATTGATAATTATAACAGCTTACTTTTGATAATATATAAAGTATTGTTTTGGGTAAAATAATTTTTTTCAAGATCATTCGGTACTAAACAAGATGTATTTATCTTCTTCTGAAGAGAAATAAATTTAAAAATATATAATGTACAAGAGATTTTTTATACCAAATAGAATGTAATTTTAATTTTTTTCATTGAAATCCAGTAATAACACAAAAAATATTTCCTGGATACTATCCATTTGTAAAGTGATTAAGGAGATATAATACCTTTCGATCAAAAATAGTTAATTATAACAGCCTACTTTTTATAAAATATAAATTTAATGTATTGTTTGGGGTAAAATAATTTTTTTAGAGATTATTCCTTACTTTACAAAATTTATTTAGTTTCTTCCGAAGAAAAATACGTTTAAAAAATATGTGATGTACAAAAGTTCGTTTATACCATATAGAATCTAATTATCATTTTTTCTATGAAACCCAGTTATATCCATGAAAATATTAATTTTTGTTTACCATCCATTTGTAAAGTAATACAGGAGATATAGTACCTTTCGAGCTAGAAACTGATAATTATAACAGCCTTCATTTGGTAAAGTATAAAGTACTGTTTTGGGTAAAATAATTTTTTTTTTCGAATTCATTCATAACTTTACAAAATTTATTTGGTTTCTTCTTAAGAGAAACACGTTTAGAAATATGTAATGAACAAGAGTTCTATTATATCAAATAGAATCTAATTACCATTTTTTTCTGTGAAACCCTGTTATATCAATTTCCTTGTTACCATTGAATTTGTAAATTAATTAGAGCATATAATAGTACCTTTCGAGTTAAAAATTCAATAATTATAACAGATACCTCTGAATAACATATATGTTTTGGGTAAAAAAATTTTTTAGTGATCATGTTCCTAATTTACAAAATTTATTTTAGGTTCTCTTGATTTGTAAATTAATTAAGCAGATATAGTACCTTTCGAGTTAAAAATTGATAATTATAACAGCTTAATTTTCATAACATATAAAGTATTGTTTTGTGTAAAATAATTTTTTTAGAGATCACTTCTAACTTTACAAAATTTATTTATGTTTCTTCTAAAGAGCAATACGTTTAGAAATATTTAATTTACAAGAGATCTTTTATACCAAATAGAAAACTAATTATCATTTGTTTTTCTGTGAAACCCTGTTATATCAACACAGAAACACATTTCCTTGTTACCATTGATTTGTAAAGTAATTAAGCAGATATAGTACCTTTCGACCTAAAAATTGATAATTATAACAGCTTACTTTTGATAACATATAAAGTATTTTTTTGGGTAAAATAATTTTTTTTAGTGATCATTTCTAAGTTTACAAAATTTATTTAGTTTCTTCTTAAGAGAAATGCGTTTAGAAAATATGTAATGTACAAGAGTTCTATTATACCAAATAGAATCTAATTACCACTTTTGTTCTGCAAAACCCAGTTATATCAACACAGAAAGACATTTCCTAGTTACCATTGATTTGTAAAGTAATTAAGCAGATATAGTACCTTTCGATCTAAAAATTGATAATTATAACAGCCTACTTTTGATAACATATAAAGTATTGTTTTGGGCGAAATAATTTTTTTTTAGAGATCATTTCTTAACTTTACAAGATTTATTTAGTTTTCTTCTGAAGAGAAATATGTTTATGTAATGTACAAGAGTTCTATTATATCAAATAGAATCTAATTTACCATCTTTTCTATGAAACCCAGTTATATCACAAAATATATTTCCTTGTTTACCATTCCATTTGTAAAGTAATACAGAACATATAAAGCATTTCGAGATAAAAATTGATAATTATAACAGCCTACATGTAGTAAAATATAAATTTAGTATTGTTTAAGGTAAAATAAATTTTTTCGAGTTCCTTCGTAACTTTACAAAATTTATTTAGTTTCTTCTAAAGAGAAATACGTTTAGAAAAATGTAATGTACAAAAGTACTTTTATAACAAATAGAATCTAATTATCATTTTTTTCTGTGAAACCCAATTATATCAACACAGAAAGACATTTCCTTGTTACCATTGATTTGTAAAGTAATCAAGCAGATTAGTACATTTCGAGCAAAAAATTGATAATTATAACAGCTTACTTATATAAAGTATTGTTTTGGGTAAAATAATTTTTTTCAAGATCATTCAGTACTAAACAAGATGTATTTATCTTCTTCTGAAGAGAAATAAATTTAAAAATATATAATGTACAAGAGATTTTTTATACCAAATAGAATGTAATTTACCATTTTTTTCAGTGAAATCCAGTAATAACACAAAAAAATATTTCCTGGATACTATCCATTTGTAAAGTGATTAAGGAGATATAATACATTTCGATCAAAAATAGTTAATTATAACAGCCTACTTTTTATAAAATATAAATTTAAGGTATTGTTTTGAGTAAAATAATTTTTTAGAGATCATTCCTTACTTTACAAAATTTATTTAGTTTCTTCTGAAGAAAATACGTTTAAAAAATATGTGATGTACAAAAGTTCGTTTTTACCATATCGAATCTAATTATCATTTTTTCTATGAAACCCACTTATATCAACACGAGAAATATTTATTTCCTGGTTACCATTTATTTGTACAGTTATATAGTACGTTTTGAGCTAAAAATTGATACTTATAACAGCCTATATTTCGTAAAGTATAAAGTATTGTTTTGGGTAAAATACATTTATTTCGAGTTCCTTCGTAACTTTACAAAATTTATTTAGTTTCTTCTAAAATGAAATATGTTTAGAAAAATGTAATGTACAAAAGTTCTTTTATAACCAAATAGAATCTAATTATCATTTTTTCTATGAAACCCAGTTATATCAACACAGAAAGACATTTCCTTGTTACCATTGATTTGTAAAGTAATATAGTAGATATAGTACGTTTTGAGCTAAAAATTGATACTTATAACAGCCTATATTTCGTAAAGTATAAAGTATTGTTTTGGGTAAAATACATTTATTTCGAGTTCCTTCGTAACTTTACAAAATTTATTTAGTTTCTTCTAAAATGAAATATGTTTAGAAAAATGTAATGTAAAAAAGTTATTTTATACCAAATAGAATCTAATTATTATTTTTTTCTGTGAAACCCATTTATATCAACACAGAAAGACATTTCCTTGTTACCATTGATTTGTAAATAATTAAGCAGATATAGTACCTTCCGAGCTAAAAATTGATAATTATAACAGCCTACTTTGGATAACATATAAAGTATTGTTTTGAATTAAAATAATTTTTTTTAGTGATCATTTCTAAGTTTACACAAAATTTATTTAGTTTCTTCTAAAGAGAAATATGTTTCGAAAAATGTAATGTAAAAAAGTTCTTTTATACCAAATACAATCTAATTATCATTTTTTTTCTGTGAAACCCATTTATATCAACACAGAAAGACATTTCCTTGTTACCATTGATTTGTAAATAATTAAGCAGATATAGTACCTTCCGAGCTAAAAATTGATAATTATAACAGCCTACTTTGGATAACATATAAATTATTGTTTTGGGTAAAATAATAATTTTTGAGATCATTTCTAACTTTACAAAATTTATTTATTTTCTTCTAAAGAGAAATATGTTTAGAAATATGTAATGTACAAGAGTTCTATTATACCAAATAGAATCTAATTACCATCTTTTCTATGAAACCCAGTTATATCAACACTAAAGATATTTCTTGGTTACCATCCATTTGTAAAGTAATACAGAACATATAAAACTTTTCGATCTAAAAATTGATAATTATAACAGTCTATATGTGGTAAAGTATAAAGTATTGTTTAAGGTAAAATAAATTTTTTCGAGTACTTTCGTAAATTTACAAAATTTATTTAGTTCCTTCTAAAGAGAAATACGTTTAAAAAAATGTAATGTACAAAAGTACTTTTATAACAAATAGAATCTAATTATCATTTTTTTCTGTGAAACCCAATTATATCAACACAGAAAGACATTTCCTTGTTACCATTGATTTGTAAAGTAATCAAGCAGATTAGTACATTTCGAATAAAAAATTGATAATTATAACAGCTTACTTTTGATAATATATAAAGTATTGTTTTGGGTAAAATAATTTTTTTCAAGATTATTCAGTAATAAACAAGATGTATTTATCTTCTTCTGAAGAGAAATAAATTTAAAAATATATAATGTACAAGAGATTTTTTTTACCAAATATAATGTAATTTTAATTTTTTTCTGTGAAATCCAGTAATAACACAAAAAAATATTTCCTGGATACTATCCATTTGTAAAGTGATTAAGGTGATATAATACATTTCGATCAAAAATAGTTAATTATAACAGCCTACTTTTTATAAAATATAAATTCAATGTATTGTTTTGGGTAAAATAATTTTTTTAGAGATCATTCCTTACTTTACAAAATTTATTTAGTTTCTTCCGAAGAAAAATACGTTTAAAAAATATGTGATGTATAAAAGTTCGTTTATACCATATAGAATCTAATTATCATTTTTTCTATGAAACCCAGTTTTATCAACACGAAAGATATTAATGGTTACCATCTATTTGTAAAGTAATACAGATATAGTACCTTTCGAGCTAAAAACTGATATTATAACAGCCTTCATTTGGTACAGTATAAAGTATTGTTATGGGTAAAATAATTTTTTTTTCGAGTTCCTTCGTAACTTTACAAAATTTATTTAGTTTCTTCTAAAGAGAAACACGTTTAGAAATATGTAATGTACAAGAGTTCTATTATATCAAATAGAATCTAATTACCATTTTTTTTCTGTGAAACCCAGTTATATCAACACAGAAAGAAATTTCCTTGTTACCATTGATTTGTAAAGTAATCAAGCAGATTAGTACCTTTTGAGCAAAAAATTGATAATTATAACAGACTTCTGATAACATATATTGTTTTGGGTAAAATAATTTTTTTAGAGATCATTTCTAACTTTACAAAATTTATTTAGTTTTTTCTAAAAGAAAATTCGTTTAGAAATATGTAATGTACAAGAGTTCTATTATACCAAATAGAATCTAATTACCATCTTTTTTTCTATGAAACCCAGTTATATCAACACAAAGATATTTCTTGGTTACCATTTGTAGTAATACAGATATACTTTTCGAGCTAAAAATTGATACTTATAACAGCCTATATTTCGTAAAGTATAAAGTATTGTTTTGGGTAAAATACATTTATTTCGAGTTCCTTCGTAACTTTACAAAATTTATTTAGTTTCTTCTAAAGAGAAATATGTTTAGAAAAATGTAATGTAAAAAAGTTCTTTTATACCAAATACAATCTAATTATCATTTTTTTCTGTGAAACACATTTATATCAACACAGAAAGATATTTCCTGGTAACCATTGATTTGTAAACTAATTAAACAGATATAGTACCTTCCGAGCTAAAAATTAATAATTATAACAGCCTACTGTATTATCAAATATCTCGTATTTGAATCAAAAATTCTTATCTACTTTTGTTTAGTGTCTCAATTGTTTCATGTAACAATATATATTACCATTATACAATTTTCGTTAAAATAGTAGTTTTATAAACTGAGATTTGGCCACTTAAATAGCTTAAAATGTTATAAAAGAAGCATTTTTCTTCACTTTATAGTAAATGGGAAAAAAGCTGTCATTATGAAGATTTTAAAAGTCAGAATGTACCATTACTATTGTTATTTTCCATCAAACACTTCATATTTAAGAAAGTATAAAAGACGCCCTTCTCTTCATTGTATGATGAATAAAAAAAGTATGTTGGAATAAAGATTTTAAACCTTGAAGGTACCGTGTGCCTTTAAATGCTGCATATTTTTTAAACCATAAAACACTCATTTCATTTTATTTTACAGTGAACCGAAAAATTCAGTCATGTCCAAGATTTGAAGTCTCGAAAGGTTCTAAGTCCCCTTAAAAAATGCATATTCTAGAAAGAATATTTCCCAGCACAAATACTTTACGCATAGGTACTCTTCACGTAAAAAGCTTAAATTCATTAATGTAATTAGAAATTACTTATGATTACTTGATACACAATGGGCTTTAATATTTTACTGAGATTGTATGAATAATGTATTTTAGAAACTCAATCAAAACTTACATAATTAGTGTGATCTCTGATATTGCTTTAATGCATGTATGGATGTGTGAATTCAATATAGTTCTCCACATTAGTATCATTAAAGTGAAATCTCCATTAATATTTTGAAACATAAAATATCTGCTTCTCAGTCGATTAATTCTGAATACCTTTGCATGTTCGAACCTTATTATTAGTGAAATTATTCAGGTTGCTCTAATAAATTAGAAATAAATTAAATTACCATGCTGGTATAAATTTATCACATGGTGATTAAATTTATTCTCACAATATGTTCGCTGTATTTACATAATTTTAGAGCTAATTTTTTAAGCTAGTTTACAAACAATTCAACTTATAGGTTATTAGTTTATACCATGTTATCTTACGTAAATATTATTTGTTTACGTATTCGATATTTTATTTGTTATTTATAAATTTCTATTACAGTTTCTATTGAAAAGGATTCAAGAGAGGATGAACTGAATAGGAATGACGATTTATTCCACATTACACAGTGTATAAAAGTATATATAAAAAAATTTTGAAGAATTATTGCTAATAAATATATCTGAAAACGAGTGAGTTTATAAATTCAAATTAAAATAATAATGATTGTAACATTAAAATGGCTTATTTTGTAAACGTAAAGAGTGCTAAATTTTCACCATATAAAATATATCACGAGTTTTTATAAAATGAGAAAACTAATAGTTAGCATTTCATAGTATCCCTTTAAAATAGGTATAATTTTAATATTTCAAAATTTTTTTCTTGATTTTTGTGTATTTGTTGTCAGAAATCATGCATGTCCATTAGTTTCATTGATATAAACATTTAAGCATAACATATTTTAAAAAAGCAAACTAAGAGAACGAAAAATAATATATAAAAGCATGAATATTAATAATATGATACAGGCGAGTATGGTGGACTTTCTATGGTAGTTTCTATACGCAATACATAACGAGTTAGTACCAGAAAAAGAAACCCACATAAAAGACCATTAAAAAGGTATATTATTTGATGAGTGTTGATGTATAGTGAAAGCACAATACCTATACCTCATATTTTAATACATAAATTAAATTTTTTTTTCGCAAACTTATGTCTTAAATCTAAAAATAGAGCAGGTAATTAAAAATTTGAATTTTGCATTTATAAAACAAAAATTGAAATTATTTATATTATATATTATTTGGAAATAACACTGTGAATGAATAAAAAATAATGACGTTTTCGTCGCAATGTTCCGATGTACGCCGATTTATTAAAAATATGTCACTCTAAAATTTTATGTACCTATGAACGAGCTGTTAATCCTGCATAAGATTAAATATTATTTTAACCTTCAAGGCTCGATAATAAACAGAACCGCCAATCTTTCTTAAAGTAAAAAAAGAAAATAGGCATTAAAAAAAGAGAAATTATTATGGAATTAATTGCATTTATTGAAACCCCAGTAAATTGAAATTATGAACATTTAAAATTATAAAAATAAATTAAAAATAAAGGAAGGAGAAAAAAATAAAAAAAATGTCACTATAGTGACTGCGAAACGAAACTATGGAAGCACATCAGGTTATCTTTTGAAGAGTGAAAGTCTTGTACCTCCATCTTAGCTGCGGGGCATCAAGTCTCTCAGTCAGTCTAAAACACTGTGACTGTTGCTGATAACTAATTCTGCAAAGTTCATCAACATCCTTTGCGTTGGCACACGGTGAAAAATCGCAAACTTGCCAATTGAGTGGGGCTATGTCATATCATAAAAAGGGTAATTAATGGAACTATTGCATCGCAGCGCTCGAAGGAGAATGCCAAGTGACGCTCTTTGTATGCGTGATTGAAAATCCATAGTCTTATGCTAAAAAAGTGACTTTACGTCTCACCAAAGTGATAATTGGGAGCTTGGCAGGAAGATATAAACAGTATTTTTGTTCAAGGGTAGCTTTATAGAATTAAAACAAACTAAATGGAACAGAATTAAAGAAAGTAAATGGAACGTTACGACAAGAGTTTAAAAACATAGCATAAAATGCTAAACCATCCAAATTAAGTCATGGATGAAGAAAAAAGACAGCTATTTCGCTGTTTCTGGTAATATTATCCATACAGGAAAACTGAACGGCTTCTAAAAGCAAACTATGCCTAATTCTTTAAGTGAAGTTTAAAAAAAGTTCCGCTTTTACAAAGCTTTTTTTACATAATATTCTAAAGAAATCTGTAAGAAATATTTCTCAAATGATTTACAAATGCCTTAAAAATGGGCACTTTTTTATGAGATGGCATACAATGCTAACCCATACTACGTTATAAAAAAGAAAACAAATAGCTGTTTCACTGCTTCGGGTAGTATTCTCAATACAG
Source organism: Pardosa pseudoannulata (assembly GCA_032207245.1). Lineage (NCBI taxonomy): Eukaryota > Metazoa > Arthropoda > Arachnida > Araneae > Lycosidae > Pardosa > Pardosa pseudoannulata. The sequence continues at coordinate 948,768 of CM063508.1, read as the reverse complement.
GCAAAATTACAGTAAAAGCATAACATTCTGAATAAACTCGAAAATATTTCTCAAATAATTTTAAAATGTGTAAAAATAGTAGATTTATATGAAATAGAATAAAAAGCTAACCCATTCTACGTGAGACACGGATAAAGAAAAAATCGACTGCTGTTTCGCTGCTTTGGGCAGTATTAGTGTCATGTAAAAGCCTAATATTCTAAAAAACTGGGAGAAAATCTTTCTCAAATGGTTTACAAATATCTAAAAATATCATTTATGTGCAAATAGCTTTATCTAGCAAAAATTGGTTTATGTAATATACCTGGAAATTTGAATTTGCAAAACGAAAAAAACTAAGAGGGTCACAAAAAATACAAGTACCTTTCCTTACATCTCTTATTCTCGTCCTTTGTTAAGCTGCTGAAAACATTAAAAGTTATTGGAGGTTATTTTCTCAGTTGGAACTTATTGCCTTTTCAGAATTAAAATCTTCATAAAACAGTCGTATATAAGTTCATCCTCAAACAAAAAAATTGGCTCATTTTAACAACTTATCACCCGTCAACAAGCACGAGATAATTTATGATTAAAGTATTGTTGAAAAATGTTCAGACTTGTTGAGTTTCAGTAAATGTTTTTCATCCAATTTCTTTCCTTTCAGGTATAATTGTATTCCAAATCAGTTCGAGCTTTTTTACTGTCATATATCCTTGTATTTAAGCAGTAAAAGTGTCCTAAACTACATCTTTGGTCTTTCTAAAACGTAACTCTTGACGTGTGATAAAGCCTTAATAATGCATTTTTACCCTAGTTTTATAATGGTGCTACTCTGAAAATAGTACATATTTTTGCAATTTGAATTTGGGTGTTTATATACAAATATGAACACTATCGCATAAATAATGTGTCTTTTAACTGCGCCAAAAGGACATCTTATGAACTTAAAAAACAGCATCGAAGTCCGTCTGTTTACAGGAAGTAGCTGTTCAGTAACCAATTGTAATTGGCAAATTGAGCTATCGTAGCTCAGTCGTGGATGGTAAGGCTCTAGTAACCGGAGGGTTGCGGGTTTGGTTTAAGATCCTCCGTAGACGGTTTAAGATCCTCTGTGTTCGTTAAAAGTGATTGCAAGCACATAAAATAGGTTCGTGGTCATCATATCCTCCAAGTGCGCAGTTAAACCTTTGAGGTATCAGGCCAAGCCTATGGGTCATCTGCTTGGTAACTTCTTCAAATTTAAGAGGATTCACTTGAGCAAGAAGTCCTACTTTTACCCTTCAGGTGCTAGTTAAAACTAAAGGCGTATCCCTTTGTCTTAATACGAGTAGCGTGTATGGCTCAATCGTTCTTGGTTTGACCAAGAGGGGCAAGACAACAAGAAGAAGAAGAAGTAAATTTTTAAATCCGACTGCCGAAAGTAACCCAATAATTTATTAAAACACTATAATTTTTTTATCATGTGTGTATTAGAAATTCGGTTTCTCTAAGTTAATATGTACTCGATTTATCATATTCGCATATAGACACTGTCATACTGGCATAATTATAAAAAAAATGATTTTTTTCAGAATCTTAAAACTATATAGCATAAAAATAACTATAGAAAACTATTTAGCAATTTATTCTTATCAGCCTGTTACATTCAATTCAAGGAGATTTCTGAAAAGGACTGCAGGAAAAACTATCAAAGCGCTGCAAGTGAAATTACCTGCCTTGTCATAGATTTATGATTTCGAAGAAGAGTACAAAAGGGTGAATTTGTTCTGTCTCCAGAGGAAATGGATATCACTATGTCTGACAAATGATGTTTGCTTTGTACTGTCCTTCAATGTTTAGAAAGAGATTCTTGTTTAATCTACACTAGAAAAAGAGTTTTAGCCTGGACATCAATTCCATTACAATGTTTCTGATAAAGAAGTAGTAACATTAAAACTTAGTGGTTAATATATATTGTAAATAAAATTATCTCTCTGTATCCTTGACTTTACTTTAAGAAATATATTTTTCTTCCTTATAAAAAATAAATAAAATACTATAATTGAGAAAATATTCCGTATTCAGATTTAAACGGAAATCCACTTTTCAAAGAAGTTTAATTTATATTTGACCAGTTTTGGTATTAACTCTGTATGTAAACCCCATAATTCGTTTTCCTAGAACGAAATTAAGTCTCTATTAGATACAATTTTTGACTGTTTGGTTTGGTTTGCAGCACTATGGTCCACCTTTTGCTACACGAGGACTAATGAGACTGTGACCCATGGCTTAAAGCCGATTCCGAAAGGCTACGAACATCCATGCCACTCTGGGATTCAAACCCACGAACTCCGTTACCGAGGATAGCACCCTAACCAATCGGCCATCGTCGGGCATAATTTTTGACTGTAAGTTTTTGTATATTATATGAAATCTTTTATTTAAAATTCACACCTAAATCTCTCCATTACAACATATTAAGTTTGAATGCAATATCAAACGAATTGTTCTATTCTGTATAGTGTGATACTATTTTTAATCTCATGAATACATTAATCTAATTTGTATTCTAATATAAATATATTCACTTTTAAACAGCTTAGTTTAACAATTGATAAAATTTAATAAAACTGTAGTATATGGCATTAATAATCACTTATTTTCCAGATAAGTAGATGGATTTAAATTATTTAGGGCTACACACTTTACAAAGCACCAATGGATATGACATATAAAAGGAAAAGAAATATGTTAAAATTATTAAAGCATCATTAAGATAAAATTGAAATATGATTTAGTTATTCAATCTCTAGTGGCTAATTGTACTCTAACGAAGCAGTTTCATGAATTAGATGCTTACAACCGTTTGTCATTTTAAAATGGAGTTCTGTACAGTAAGTTTAAGGCTCGCAAATAAAATGAACTATAAGGAAACACTTGTGTCGGAAGAAATTACATTTATTTGTACTTTTTATATACTTGAATGAAAGGATTTGCAAACACATAACTTCGTTAAATGAAAGCATAGAAAGAACATTTAAAAGAAGATTCAGTTTTATTTTACAAATTTCGTTGTTCTGTAAATTGAGACCTAAGTCCGACAAGAAAATTCTTACAAATCAAACAGTTTTCATATTGCTGTAACGTCTCCAAATTTTAAAACTTGTTTTTGATATTCTCTCCGTCATCTTCTTAGCTATTTTGTGATACATGAAACCAAATATTATAGTAGTTTGGTAGTTTTATATATATTACTTAACGCTCCAAATAAATGTTTTGACTGAACAAAATGGTGAATGAAAATAAGACAAAATATATGCCATGCACAAAAATTGGGTATGTAAGTGAACATCTAGAAATGGAAGGATATAAATTTGAGGTGGGGGATTGTTTCACCTATTTAGGATCTGAGGAAAACAACAAAAATGATTTACGACAGAGATCCACTAGAGAGTTATGATGGCAAATAAATGTTTTTATGGCTTACAAAAATATATAAAATCAAAATTAGTAAAAATGAAAAACAATTTTACTTTACAAATGTCTAATAAGATCAATTTTAATTATGCATGTGAAACCTGGGCAACAACTTTGTTAGATGGAAAGATAATTCCCTTTGAAAGAAAAAATTAGAAGTATATTGAGGAATAGAAAAAAATAATATACGGCTCAAGAGATCAAGCTTAGAATTATATAATTTATGTAATGAACCTGGCATAATAAATTTCATCAAATTGCAAAGAATAAAGTGGGCAAGCCATCTAATCATAATGGACAATGGCCGAACAACAAAAAGGGTCTTCAATGCAAAACCTACATGAACTCGAAGACGAGGAAGACCCAACCTGAGATGGACAGACTGCCTGGAAAGAGACCTTCAGTCACTTAAAGTAAAAAACTGGAAGAATTTAGCCTTCCACAAGGATGTCTTGGAAAAAGATTATTGAAAAGGCCAGGGCCCATCCTGGGATGTCATGCCCTAGAAGAAGAACAACAACAAAATAGTGTGTAAAATCACAATTTGAAGTTTCGTTTGAGATATTGTAAAATGCATTAAAATGCATCTTATTTTGCTGGGTGTTTTAATATTCCGTTGTCAGATACTTGAGTTTGAATAGAAGATATTCTTTCTGAAGGATTAATCTCCATTTTTATGTACCTATTTCAAAGTTTAAAATATTCTTGTTCAATTCTTCTTTCCAAATACTTAAGGCTTTACCACACATCAACATTAGTTTACTCTTCCTTTTACAGGGAAAAATGTGCAAATTTCTTGTTTTACAGCAAAAGCATTTCAACCGATGTATTACAGATCAGATTCCTTTGTGATAAAGCTTTTAATATGCTTAAATTGTTTCGTTGTCATACGAGAAATCCATGAACAATTTACATATGAAATCCTAAACTAAAAACGTGACATTTGATATATAGTACTTTAATTGGTATTATAAAATATATTTATAAAATTCTCCATATTTATGCATCTTTTCTAAATTCTGAAATTCCTTCCCGAGGTATTAAATGTTTAAATATAATATTTAAATTAGCTGGTTAATATGAATTTCTAAACTTCTTATGTGTGATCACACATATGTGTGCGCACTATGATAATACATATATGAAATATTACATATATATATATATATATTTATATATATATATATATATATATATATATATATATATATATATATATATATATATATATATATATATTTCAAAAGGTACAATTTATATTACAATTCGTTAAATTTTAAACAAGTATTTCAAACTACAAACATTGTATGTAAATTCATAAAACTTTTCCAAAGAAAAACTATTTGATGTCTCTGTACGAAAGATTACATCTTCTGAAATATTTTTGTAAAGAAATTATTTCTCAAAAATAAAGAATATTGTGGAATTCTATGAGACTTTTTTATTTAAACTTATTACAATGTTAAGTTATTAGTATAACAAGAATGTTTTCTTAAGAAGCAAATTCGTTTTAAATTCCCATAAGAAGTTCCTTAGTTTACAATAAATAACTATTTTTGTTCAAGTGTACTCGTATATTTTTAAATACTACTCAAGTATGTAAAAATGTAACGATTTTGAATATGTAATTAATTGTGTCTTGAAAAGTTTTCGAAACATTTATACATTCTATCTACAATTTATAGATATCATTGTTACAATATTTGAAAGGTATTTTTCATAGTTTCATACACCACTATTATATAAGTGTAATTGGAAGTTTGATAGAATAATCTGTAATATTTTTAAATAGAAAAATAGTGTTTTAAAACTTTTATGTCATTCCTTAGTTTGAATAAATAACCGTTACTATTTAAGTATGGTTTTGAAAAATTAAGTTTTACATTAACAAATTTTTCAGTTTAATTCTTTTAAATATTGTAAAAGCCATATTATCGTTTAAAGACAGAAATCTCATTCCAACTCCTCTAACGCTTTAATTCTTTTAAATTGTATTAAACAGATGATCCTGTAAAAGGAGAAGAAATATCCTTTCTATACATCTCTATAACAGAAATCAGATGCTGATTCCTACCCATAAATTTTCTTTCTTCTGGAAAATGGCCAATGAAATTTACTTGCTAGGAATTGCTTCCAGTTGAGCGAATTTCTGGAAAAGGAAGCTGTATAACACTAACGTTACTACGAATTTGGCCGTATATATATAGACTTAAAAGAAAGAGCCATTATAGAAAATGGGATAGCATTCTTGCTCTGTATAAACTGACTGTTTGCAGCGTGTCTCTCAGATTTTTCTTTTCTCTTTTCTGAAGTTTCTCCGACTTTATGATTTCCATAAAAAGAAAAAAGAAGAATGTTTTTGAAATGTATAACGAGTGAACATAAAGGTTATACGTAAAAGCATAAGAACGCCGATAAGATAAGTTATTTAATGTTTTCTTTCAAAAGAAGAAATTTGTTTTAAGATATGTATATGGAGCACTTTAATCGTAAATAGATGTGTATTTGTAGTGCAAGTATTCGAGTAAAAACTTAGGTTTTATCAAACCCTTTTGCTATTTAAGTGAAATCATAATAACTTTGAAAATATTACTTATTTATTTTTTTTCCATCTATAAAATCTTTGGAGATTTTGGACCTTTTTATAACAAACCTTACTGAAATATTCAAATGAAAACCTATAGAACTATACAGTCTTTACATTTAATAACATTTGATTTAAGTAAATTATAAAAACTCCAAATGCTTTTTCCTGAAAGTCATTTTTTTTTCAATTTGAGCTCTGTAAATAAAAAAAAACTATTTTCACAGACTATTTTCCATTTTTCACAATAAATACAGTGCTGTCCTAAGATGAAACTCTACCTAATTTGACATTACTGTTTATTTTATTTCATATTTGAAATTTTTAAGATGAAATTTTAAAACACTGATTTAGCTTTTTAAGACTTAAAATTCTAACCCTTGATGTAAAATTCCTGATTCTTTTCTTATAATTAAACAGGTGAACTTTATAATTATTATGACACTTTATAATTATTGTGTACAGAAATTAAAATTAATAAAGAAACTAACTTCATGTTGTCTAAATTTGTTCACAGTGTGCAAAAAAAATTCGTATTTTGGCACAACTTTTTACTTGTTATTTAGAGTTTATGTAGTGTTATCCACAGTTGGTCGAAGGCAATAAAATCCTTTATAGTGAAACTTGCAGTGAAGATGAGTTTTTAATTTCGGAACTGACATTTTGATGACATGAAAGAATGCTTGTTCTAATTTGATGAATTTAAGGCAAGCCGTATTGATTTGTATTATAAATAAATATACATAATATTTACATATTAAGTTTTATGTGCAAAAACAAGCACATGACGATAAATTGATTAATGCAATTTTATCCATATATTTGGAGATTATCTAGAGCAATTTGTAGGTGGTTGGGAATGTTAAAATTGATTATATTGAGAAGTTATATTATATAGCAGATGAAAATATTTAAACACCAATAGTGACAAATGTACAAACATATCTACATGTATATATGAACTCAATTTTTTATGTAAAGATACGTACATGAGGATAAGTTAATATACACAATTTTGATTCAGATAATTAAAAACTAACCAGTGTTATATGTGATGAGGACTACACGACATTATATTGGGGTAATAGACGATGTTAAGGTAATTATATTGTGATTTTAAATTACGGTGAAATGATGGAGATTTCAATACCAACAGTCACCTTTTGAAGGATTGAAAGAGCGCTTGTCCGAAATGTCACAGATCTATGCCAAAACGGATGGATATACATATATATATATATATATATATATATATATATATATATATATATATATATATTTATCTATATATATATACATACATACATACATACATACATATATATGTATTATAACAAATATACAAGCATATTTACATAGTTTTACACATAAAAATATGTACATAAGAATAAATTAATCTATATATTTTTTATCCAGATAATTGCAAATTATGGGTTATATTTTGGCGTTAAGGAGAGTTAAGGTTTTTATATTATGATTTTAAATTATAAAGAAATGGATGAGATTTTAATATCAACAGTGACCTTTTGACAGAGTGAAGAAATTTTACACACACATCTACATACTCAATTTTGTATATAAAGATATGTACATAAGGATAACGTAATCTACATAAATTTTACTCAGATAATTTATGATTATTTAGTGATACCGTGGCGATAGGGAATATTAAGGACAATATACTGAAATTTTAGATTGTAAATAAATGAATGAGATATCACTACTGACAGTGACCTATTGATGGAGTGAAATAGCACTTGTGCCAGATTCAGTGGTTCTAAAGAAAATTTAAATTGTTTGTATTATATACAAATATTCAAACATGCATGCAAACATACAAAATTCACACTCAGTTTTACATTTAAAGATATGTACACAAGGAAAAAGTAATCTACATAATTTTATCCAGATATTTTGTTTTTTTAACTATAAATTAAATAACCAATATTTTGATTATTTAATTATAAATTAAATAACCTATATTTATGTTAGGTTTATATCATTAATAACCTAATTATTAAAACATTAAAAGATCCAGTTTATCAATCAATCTCTCTCCATAAGCATGCATGTGTCCTTGTCAGGTTTATTAAATAAACTTATTTCTAACTATATATTGCAGTTATTTCTGGATTTTAATACAGTTTAATCTGTACTAATAAGTTAAAACTTGCATAATTGCAAAATCTGCAGTGTGTAAAAAAAATCTTACTTCATGTTCCCCCTTAAAGCCTATTTTTATAACTTTTTTAAAATAAAGAAACCTTAATTTGTTTTTTAAGATTATTTGCACAAAAACGTATTTTCTTTTCCTTAATAAAAGTAGTTTAAGTTATGATATAGCTACTCTCAGATTTTTTGCATTCTTTTGAATATTAGGGTATTCATTCTGCCTAACAACGAAAATCTTTCTTACTGATGTAACTAAAAAAATTCCTGTGACAGAATACATAAAATGGTGTAAGGACATTGTTTAGGAAAATTGTAATGTTATTTTTTACATTTCAGTCTCTTGTTTAGCATTAAAGCTTTGTTTTATGGCTATATCGTAAAAAATAAAGAGAAAACATATTTTCCAAAATAAGCATTGTTTTTGCTTATAGACTGTTTCAAGAATAAAATAAATTGTTACCTCGGGTTAAAAGGATGCTTTTGTAGTTTATCCATAAAAAAACTTCTTACCAAGGAACCATCTTTTTGTTTTTGATGAGCTATGCAGTGTGTCTTACTTAATACTGATACCATTGAAATCGTTTGAATTTATGTAGAGAACATATTTTAAGCTAAAATTTTTATATAAATCTTTTACACAATAAATACATTGTCACTTGGAAACATCTATTTATTTACTGTCAATAAAAGTAATATCAAATATAGATTTAAAAGAAATGTTTGAATTGAAAAAAACTTAAATTTTATTTTATACAATTCTTAAACTATACACTTTTGTTTTTTCAAAAATTTACTATATTTACAAATTTTCTATATTTCTAAAAAAATTTAAGTTATTGCAATAAAATTACGTTGATAATTTATAGGGATATTTTAATTTAATTCAAACTAATTATATTGAAATCACTAACACTTAACACATTGTATGTGGGACACGTATTAGTATGTTTTCTGCGGATTGGTACTTGAATGCGGGTCCTGTACTAGTATGGGTTTTGCTGTGTACCTCTTCATAGAGGAAACTGCTTTGAATGTAACCACACTGTAAAACATTATTAGTTTTATGATTGTTTTTTCATTTTTATGATGTTAATATGATTATATATAACATAATTCGAAAAATTAAAACCATATACTACTCTTTCTATTTGATTTCTCATATCTGTGAATCATACTTATGATACTATTATGAATAACTGATTATGATACTAAAAATATATTTTTTGCTTACAAAAATCTTATGGTTGTTATTTATATATTTCTATTTATATATTTCAGTATAAAATATAAAAAGTTGGTTGAAAAATTAAATAATTTTCGATGTATTGAGATTTAACTGAATAACTAAATTTACCACCAAAACACCCTCTCCCGGTACAATTCCTCTGCGAAATGTGTTAAGAAGGTATACTTTCGAGGTAGCTAGTAAGGAAATTTAGTAAGCATTAAATGTATTTTGAAAGTTCATAAAACTTACATGTTGTTACTCATTGGATCAACTTATGTTGATCATAGTTGTCAAAATCTACTGACTAGTGTTCATTTTAATGTTCTCCTAATTAAAATATGGAAAAATTTTTTTTTGCATGTTGAATGTCGGTGGTGTCTGGACCAAGAAGACAAAAAAAAACCTACTTCCATACGACACAAAAAAAAACTATTTATTCTTGTATTCTCTGCAAAAACTATAACAAACATCACAAAAACACACTTTACACACTACATGTACATAGAATTCCATCGTTATATTATTTCCCCTGTAGAGCGTTCTCTAGTGGGAAAATGTCATGTTGTCAATGAAATAAAGCAATGAAAATGATAAGGAATAAAACAATAGGCATTTATCTATACATTTTCATTTGTTGTTCAATTTGTTAATAGTTTCATAGTCAATTAGATTTTCATTCAGAGTAAAGAAATAAATACCTGTAGGGATCAAGATATGATCATGAACATATTAAATTTACAAAATAAAAACTGAACTTATCTCAGGTCGTGAAATCATAAATTACGTGAATTACCAAAATTGTAAATCGTAATTAACAACCCTGGAAATGCAAATGAGAAAAACACATAACACACAAAACTTGATTCTTATTATAGTCAGAACGGCAGTTGGCTGTTCTTAAAAAGAATTAATGATATACTCTTCCTTCAGAATATCGAAATTATGACAAACAATAGTATACATCCCATCTTTATTATTCACATCAATAATTATGTTTTACACTTTCCTATAATATTGACGCCATCACAAGCAATTATATGAGGGGGAGGAGGAAAAAAGAGGGCATAAAGTTATATTGGGGGAAACATATATTGAATAACAAATAAGGTATAGCCACTATTGTCGAAAAATGACATTCAGAATCAATA
>CM063508.1:890701-933201 GCA_032207245.1 Pardosa pseudoannulata | reverse complement strand
TTTGGGTAAAAGTAGCATAAGACATTTTATAAAGACAGAAAAATAGAATTTGATAGTGGTTTGTTTATATTGTCACGTGGATGCACTGGTTGAAAACAATGAAGAGTCAAATTAAGAGATAGCTCCATTTATTAAATGCTAAGCTACCTATCACGTACTCGAACAACAACTGTCTCTCGTAGTTTTAACACAGGCTTTTATAATGTAACAGAATATTCTAGAATTATTTAAATGGTACTGAAAATTTGCATATTTCAGGAGTCTTCTTAACAAAGTGAACATACAATAACGGAAATAAATTCATCCTGACTCAGGATCGAACCAGGGACCTTTCGGTTTGTAGCCCAAGACTTTAACCATTCTGCAATGGAGCTCTGCAGAAGCCGTTTGAAGTGTGGCAATATTAAATACCACAAATATAGTTTGGTTTGTTTTGGAGTGCTACGGTCTACTTTATGAAACAATATGGCTAATGAGACCGGGACCTACAGCTTACAGCCGATAACGAACGGCTACGAACATTGATGCCCAGTGGGAATTGAACCCACGAACTCCGGTACCGAAGGCCATTCACCCTAACCAATCAGCTGTCGTTCGTTACAACAAGTAAAGGTCATTATTAGCAGCAATAATATTATTCCTCTTTTTATATGAAGTTTGTAGGTTATTAGCGATATTATTGTAACTAAGCAACGACCGAGAAAGACAGAATAATGTTTTCATTTTTAATATGTTTGAGACTAAACAAAAGGGTTACGTGAAAAAAAATAGTAAAAAATTGAATTAAGTTTCAATTTTTTTGTAACAATTATCGAATTATTTTTCTTATTACGGCTCATCAAATTGTATTCAAAAGCCAGATAAAACTGCAATTTAAAAGTATTCCTTTTTATATGTATAGAATTTATATTATAAATTACATTAGAATTTAATCTAAGGAAATTAAATAATACGGAATGTTTATAAAATAAATAAATTGCAAAAAACAGAAGTAAATATTTATACCTAGCATGATACTGGAAGATGTAATTATCAATCAATTTTTGTTTGTGAAAACAATTTTTTTATTATGTTTAAAATTCTTGTTATGTTTAATTATTTCTTTTAACGTCATTGTTTAAAAAATAACTTTAAAAGGTTATTTATTTGTTTAAATGCATTATGAAGTACAATAAATAAATCTGAACTTTTTATAGATATTTATTAAATGCATTTATTTTTGATTAATTATTTTTTATGTGATTTAAATATATTTTAACACAGAAAGACTACTCATATGTTTGAAATGTAAAACAAATTTACGTCTATTTAAATCAGAATCAAACGCAGTTCTCACTTAAGCAAGACATATACCGTTCAGTTTAACAAAATAAGAACTTAATAATTTTTTTATAGAAATTAATATGATAATCCATCCAATTTTAATAGTGAAGAAGTTTATTTATCAACGGATAAAGTGTATTTATTTTAATGTTATTTAAAGCTATCTTCATAGGATTATTTATTTATTTAAATAATTTATAAAGTATAATAACTAATTCTAAGTTCATAAATATGCATATATATATATATATATATATATATATATATATATATATATATATATATATATATATATATATATATATATATATATATATATATATATATATATATATATATATATATATATATATATATATATATATATATATATATATATATATATATATATATATATATATATATATATATATATATATATATATATATATAATATATATATATATATATATATACATATATATACATATATACATATATATATATATATATATATATATATATATATATATATATATATATATATATATATATATATATATATATATATATATATATATATATATATATATATATATATATATATATATATATATATATATATATATATATATTAAACACATATTTTTCATTGAATATTAATAAAGTGAAACATATTTTAACAGAGAAAAATCAGTCAATATGAAAAACTATTTACAAGGAAATGGCAATATTATTTATAATTTTCAAAAAAAAGAAAACACATAAGTTACATTTTTCATTAATAATGACTTATTCTACATTTATTTAAAGTGTATTATCTGTAATAATAATAAAATGGAAGAATCAAAAAGTTGCTTTCAAACTTTAACTTTCCTAGAGCCTAGGCAATACGCTTTGTAGTAATTATCAAAACAAATAGATAAATTTCAGCATAAATACACTCAAGAGCCGAAAGATTATGACCACGTGCCAATAACGAGTTGGCCCACTTTTAGAGCTCAACAGATCTTCAACCCGCCTTGGCATGGAAGCCACAAGCATCCGGATTGAACAGGAGACCGATTGTACTATATGTTTAAGGAACGGTTACTCAAATCCGAGATATTGTAAATTGGTGAGCTTTGAACCCTGAGCTGCGTTCCATGACATCCCAAATATGTTCTATCGGATTGAGATCCCAGAAAAGGCCACCAGAACAATAACTGGAATTCAGCATAGTGTTCAGGGAACCACTCCAGAACAATCTTAGTCTTGTGACACGGGGTGTTGTCCTGTTGGAACATTCCGTTTTCAGCTGAAAAAACAGAGTCCATGTAAGGGTGCAAATGATGTACAGATACCCTGTAATATTCATAGTCTCTTCTACCACAACCATGGGTCCCAGAGAAGCCCAAGCCAAGGTCCCACACAATATAATACCGCCACCATCTTCCTATGTATGACCTACTGTACATTGAGGGAGCAACTGTTCACCTGGGAAACGTTCTCCTGACAAGGCCATCGGCATAATGAATGACAAACCGTGATTCATTTGTTCAGGCAACTCTCTCAAACTGATCCATGGACCAGTTGCGATGTTAACAGGCCCAACGTAGGAGTAGTTGGCGATGCCGCTTGGTCAGCAAAGGCACACGAGTGGGATGTTTTCTGGGTAGCCCCATATCTAGCAGTGTCCGCAGAACAGTGTGCTCCGATACTATTCTACTTAGTTCTGCATTGTATTGGGTTGTCAGCTGATCCACTGTCTGGCTCCGGTTTTGTTCACCATACGAAACAGTCTCTGATGACCTTTTTCATTGATAGCGTGTGGACGTCCAACACCATGTCGTCTACTGCTGGTTTATCCGTCATTCATCCACTTAGCATAAGTATTAACAACTGAAGAGCGCGAACAAACCACGAGTCGTGCTGTTTCGTAAATACTTGTTCCGAGTCTTCGAGCCAGTACAATCGGCCCTCTATCAAAATCGCTTAGATGCACAGCCTTTCCCATGACACACAGAAGTAAGTGAAAGAATGATTCTTCAGACTCTCCAGCAACAGTTAAATAAAACTTCCACCTGATCAAGTGTCTTCCACGTCATCCAGGCGAGTCCATTGCAAAATGTAGGATATAAAGTATCATAAATTGATAATAATAAATGTCATAAAGTGTATAAATGTCATAACGTTTTGGCTCTTGTGTGTAGAAACATGCATACATAATAATATAGAAATTAGTTTATACACACACACACACACACACACACACACACACATATATATATATATATATATATATATATATATATATATATATTAACTAAAGAGCCAAAAACACTGGTACACATACTTAAAATCATGTACGTTTGGGGCCTAACATGATACATTGTTGTTATAAAAAGAAGCAATATCAAAAATATCCACCGGATATGCATTCATAATCTAACACTCTGGTCGTTATATACACTGATACAAAGAATCATTCCGTTGTGAAGCTGTTCATTTAATACAAGATCATATAAATACTTTTTGTTTCTATAAACATATTTAAACATATTAAATTACAAAAAAAAAGTATTTTTAGCAATAGAATAGTACTAAAAATTTTCCGAACGATAAAAATAATAAAAAATAAATTGTAATAAATTTTGAATATTTTCTGAAAACCATACTACAAAGTGAGATTTCAATGATAAGTTTTTCAACATGTTTTTTTCTAGAGAAAATATGGAACGTGAACAATGGAAAGTATTTTGTTTGAAATGCACTTCTTTTTTACCCCCAAATCCATCTACCGCCTGAAACTGAAATATTATAAAAATTTCCATTTTCTTGAGCAAAAGCAACATAAAACCGTTCATAAAGACAGAAGAATGGATAAAACAGAATTTTATAGAGCTATGTTTATATAAAATGGCAGCACATAAAAAGGTCAGTATTACGAACAAAAATATCATTTCTCTTTTTCTTTGTATGATATTTCTGAGTTAATAGCGATCTTATTACGACTAAGTAATGAAAAAATATTAAACGAAATGTTTTCTTTTTTAATATGCTTGAGATCAAACAAGACGGAAGGGTAAAGGTGTAAGAATAGAGAAATATTTACTAAATCGTTAAGTTTGTTTCATAATAATTATACAATTCTATTATTACGGCTCTTCCAAAAGTAGGTAAAAGCTTCACCATCCTGAATTTCAAAATTACTACCTTTTTTTTGTTTATGCAGCTGCATTATAATTCAATTTAAAAAATAAAATTGTATTGTTTCATTGAAATAAAACAACATGCATGACAAGAAAATGTAAAGTTTTTCCTATATCATGATTTAAGAAGACGAAATAATTCATCAAATTTTATTTATGACAGAAAATAATTTATTTATTTTTATTTATTTATTTTTTTTTTGCAGTCTTACACTTATTGTATTTAATTATGTTTAATGTTGTCATTTATAAATAAGTTTAGAGGATTATTTATATATCTAAATACATTTTAAGCAAAATAGGTATTTCTAATGATATTAATAAATGTATTTCTATACATTTTTTCAACTGAACTTAAATATAATAACCAGATACATGATTACAATGCAAAACTGATTATTATTCGCATTATTATTAGAATTGTTATGCTCATTTTTTTCAAATAAGCAACTCATATAACTTTCAATTTAACATAAATAATGACATAATCCATGATTATATAAAAAAAAAACATTTTCAATGAGATTTAAATAGAGAACTGTTCATTCAGACATTAACTTTCCCACAGTCTAGCTGAATCGACATGCAATATTTAATAAATATTTATCCAAATATTTCCTCACTCTAAAGAAACATGCATACTGATTCAAACATATTAATTTTCATACATAGTTAGTAAGAATACTAATATTTTACAAATCTTAAATTTTAATTTTATACTAAAACTAATAATTCATTTATATTTTATTTTCTACAATATTATTACGAATCATTAGTATTCAGTTTTAGAAATAAAAAATACTAAAAGATTTCTATACAGAAAAAGGTTTTTGAAACAAAAAATTAAATAATTTTTCAATATTTTCAAAACATTATTCCAGAGACTGACATTCTTTTCAGTTAAGCTTTCTCCGTTTATGATTTTTCAACATTTCTTCTAAAAAAAAATGAAATGCTGAAAATATAAAATGGTTTGTTTGAAATCTGTTTCTTTTTCACTCCCAAATTCATCTAACTCCTGAAATTGAAAGTGTATAAAAATTCCCATTCTTTCCAGCAAAAAATATCGTAAAACCATTTATAAACACAGAAAAATGTAATAAATAGAATTTCATAGTGGTATGTGTATATAAAATCCCAGAACACATAAAAATATCATTATTACCAGCAGAAATATCACTTCTCTTTTTTATATATAAATTTTCTAGGTTAATAGCAATCTTATTGCAACTAAGCAACGAAGAAAATAAAGATTTTTTCTCTTTTTACTTGTTTCAGATCAAACAAAAGTATTAAAGGGTAAACGTGGAAAGAATAGGGAAAAAGTAACTGAATAGCCATGTTTATTTCATAATAATTAAGGAATTTTTTATTACACAAAAAGAATAATAAATTAAACCGCTCTTTTTAGATTCCGATAATTATTAAAAACTTTTATTCGTTTGTTCCTAAAGTAGCAAAAACCTTGATCAAACAATCAGAGTTTTATTTTTTTCTTACACTGTATTTATCCTTGAGAAAAGTAAAATAAATTATATTTTTTAACTACTAACAACAAGTACGTAGGTTTAGTTTTTTATATCACGAATATTTTTAATGCAATAATTATATAGATGTATTTAAAGAAATCTTATTTTTTAATTTATATTATTTCTAATCAAGTTACCATTCCTGAATAAAATTTCATTAAATTATATTTTTATTCTTCCGATATTTGATGACATAAAAGTAAATCTAAATGTATTCTAAAGATAAATTAAATTTCAATGCTTTACTTTAATACATACGTAAATTATTTTTTTAAAGTCAAGCATTTTGATAGATGCGTATTATGTAATAAATGAATGTATATAATATATAATATATATACATATATATTTATATGTGTCTGTGCTTGTGCGTCAGTGTATATATATATATATATATATATATATATATATATATATATATATATATATATATATATATATATATATATATATATATATATATATATATATGAAATATCTGTGATACATGATGTATTAGAGAAATGTGTGTATTTGCCTTAATTAGCCACGGAAAAAATACATACATACATAAATATATATATATATATATATATATATATATATATATATATATATATATATATATATATATATATATATATATGTGTGTGTGTGTGTGTGTGTGTGTGTGTGTGTGAAATACCTCATTTACGTATTTTAATATTAATTTAATAACTCTTATTAATAAAGTAAGTTAGGGGTTTGCACGGTAAATCTGATTTTTCCATCCAGACAAGCTAAAGATTTAAGTCAGCCTCTGTTTATACTACTTTAGCCAATAGTTAGAGAGTTCTCTTTAGACATGGGTATTTTTTATCACGTGATCAATTGTGCTTAGGGATTATACGTAGTCTTTGTACCTGAGGAATCCCTACTTGAAAAGTGTATGTGCGGTATGACATTGTCTATGTGCAAGAGGTTGTACAAAGGTTTGCCTGTTGTATGGATTTCATATTTCTAACCAGAAATAAACTGTGTTGTGATTAAGGACTTCCATGTCTATTATCCCAAACGTTCTCTCTACATTAGCGCGATCACTAAGCCTTTTATTATCTACGTCCGCACACATCTATCCTCATTATCAATTGGTTTCCAATTATATCCCAAAATAATCCTCTAAAAATTACATATATATATATATATATATATATATATATATATATATATATATATATATATATATATATATATATATATATATATATATATATATATATATATATATATATATATATATATATATATATATATATATACATATATATATATATATATATATATATATATATATATATATAATAGTGTGTATGTACACTCTTCTACAGAAACAACCGCTTAAAGGAAGAGATATCCGAATGGGAGGAATATCAGTAGATGTGATGTACATGTACGAAAAAAAATTATTACAATTGGAGTAAAGCTGGATGTTTTATTCAAGTAATATAGCTTGAAAAAGGAGAAAAACTCAATAACTCCTTTGTCCAAATCTGGCACTGTTGTTTGGCTTGGCATGGATAGATATAGGTGACGAATGCCCTCTTGGGTGATAACGTGACAGATTCCGTCCTTCCGCCTGTCTCTTTAGATTCTCAAAATCCCTATCTGGTCGGGGGGGCCCTACCCATCATTCTCCAAATTTGCTCAATATGAGAGAGAATCTTTTGGCTCAGGGAAGCACGGAGACAAGGACTACAAACATGTTTAGTGTTAGGCTAGATAATTTCTTGCTGTCATCTAAGCCCATTATTGCCTAACATAAAGGACAAAACAACGGGAACTAGAATTTCGTTGACATACATTGTTCTCTAAGGGCGCCACGGATGACAGCCAAAGAATTTCTACTGAAATGGCACTTCAGACTCTCACTCCTGGTTCTCGACCTGTATACCGGAACACAGTCAGGGAGGTATCCCACTGCTGTCTGGGGCGTCTCCAGACACGTGTTTGCTGGTCAGCGGAACTCTAACAAGAACAAGACTGAACAAGTTTAAAACTGAAATCGTGACTGGAGGCTATTCTACTCCAGTTAGTTTCCTTAGCCCTTTTCTTTGAGCCGCTTCTGGTCGGTTTTTGCTGTTACTGAGGCAATAGTGCCAGCTAAAATGAATGATAATAATATATTGGCTCTAAGTGTCGTTCTGATGATTGCTCGGTTCTTACAATATTTCGTTTTACTAGGTCAGCCACTTTCTTTTTGATGCTGTGTACGACCATGGTTCACGCATTCTTGACAACATAGTTTACTAGTTGCATCGATCCTGCAGAAATGCTGAGTGATTCCCCGATAGGACCAAACGGTTTCTTTTAGCCGTTTTACTCACCCTTTCTCAGATGCTGCCATCGTTCACGCAACTGTAGAGAGGCATAATTACTGTCAACCTGAATACCAGGAATGAAATTATCGAAGATTTCATAAAATGCAATTAAAATTTCGCTTCTCAAATACCAAGCCAGTTTCACAGCAGCGACACACGTTCATTCATTGGCTGCAATTTCTAATTATTTTTTTTCATTTTTCTTAGAAACCTGTATCCATATTAATTAGTGTCCAGTTTGCATTACACCTTCTCCTGGCGTCTTTTCTCTCTCTCTTTCTCTCCCTATAAGAGAGCTTATATATATATATATATATATATATATATATATATATATATATATATATATATATATATATATATATATATATATATATATATACATATATATATATATATATATATATATATATATATATATATATATATATATATATATATATATATAATATATATATATATATATATATATATATATATATATATATATATATATATATACATATATATATATATATATATATATATATATATATATATATATATATATATATACATATATATATATATATATATATATATATATATATATATATATATATATATATATATATATATATATATATATATATATATATATATATATATATATATATATATATATATATATATATATATATATATATATATATATATATATATATATATATATATATATATATATATATATAACGCAAGTTAAAAACTTAAATCACATCTTTATATTTCTCCATTTTAAAGAAATTACGATGCATTTTTCACAGCATATATAATTCGACAGTAAACACTAATAAAAAAATTCAAAATTGTATGCTAGTACAAAGGATCTCCTGATCCCTTTTAAATTAAAATATCGCTTTTTCAGAAAAGTATTCAGAGAAAACTGAGGAAATGCTTGTTGATAGGGTCTAGAAGACCTACAAGACATCTACTAAAAATACTAATATCTATCTATCTATCTATATATATATATATATATATATATATATATATATATATATATATATATATATATATATATATATATATATATATATACATATATATGGCTCAGAACTAAGCGAGTTATAATTAAAAATAGTTAGAACTCATTAACGTAATAGTAGAAAGACATACCCTCGTGCGGAACTATGCAAAGTAAGAAAGATGAAGCGGAAGTAGATATAAGAATTTTGCTTAGGTAGCAACGCCAAAAGTGACAATTCTGAGCGGGAACTCTGGATTATAACATCATTCAAGTACTTCGTGGCAAAGTATGACAACAAAGGATTTCTAAATGGCATATCAATGGGCAGAAGGATTACAGTAAAGAAGTTTTTATTAATGAAATCGAATGTGTCTTCCATGCCTTATTCACTCGTCCATGTGATATATATATTTGTGTGTGTGGGTGCAATAAGTTATTTCTGATTATATAAGAAAATGGGAATTCAACTTAATTTATGAAGGTATTAATTATTACAGTGATTACCAATAACAAATTACAATACTTCATTCAGATATAATTTTGAAAGCCAAAAAAAAAATCTCAGAGAATTGTAAAACACTTCATATATATATATATATATATATATATATATATATATATATATATATATATATATATATATATATATATATATATATATATATATATATATATATATATATATATATATATATATATATATATATATATATATATATATATATATATATATATATATATATATATATATATATATATATATATATATATATATATTATATATATATATATGTATATATATATATGTATATATATATATATATATATATATATATATATATATATATATATATATATATATATATATATATATTACACAAATTCTTAATTTCTTATTATTTTTTATTCTTAATTAAGAAGAAAAATTGTTTATTTTTGTTTTCCTATTCATCTTACCATTCATTAAATTTCGTACAAGAAAACAAAATTAAAACCAAAAAAAAAAATCGAAACGATTCCGAAGAGATGAAAATTTCCGAAACATAAAATACATTTTTTTTTATACTTTTCTGAACACCATTTCCAAAAAAGTGACATTTTATTCAGTTACGATTTTTACGCATGATTTTCTTCCGTTTTTGTTTTCAAAGAAAATATGGAACGCGAGCAATATAAAATGTTTTGTTTGAAATCTCTTCCTTTTTTTTACTGCCAAATCCATCTTCCGTTTGAAACTAAAAGTGAATAAAAATTTCCATTCTTTTGGGTAAAAATAACATAAAATCGTTTATATAAAGTCAGAAAAAAAGGAAAAATATACAGTTTTATAATGGTATGTTTATATAAAATCCTAGTTCATAAAAAGCTCTATTACTATCAAAAATAGTACTTCCTGTTTATCTCTTGATAACAGATCAGCGTGATTTTCTCTAAAAATGATAAAACGTATTTGTATTTTTTGGTATGATTATAAAACAATGATTTTAAAGGATACACGTGAAAAGATTAGAAAAATATAAACTAAATAAATAAATAAATAAAACTAGACCAGCCTGAATATTTGTATTACAAATATGGGCATGTTATTCTCTAGTTTTTTTCCGAAAACTTGGTCAAACATTATTCTGAAAGTTTAACATTTATTACTATGTATGTACTTGCACTGCATTTGTTTTTGAGGAAAGTAAAATTTAGACAGGTGTTTAAACTAATATAAAGTATATTATATAAACTAGTAGTATTTTTAGTATTCAATATTTTATTTAATATAATAATCTATCATTTTAAAAAATAAAATTAATTTTAAAAATCAAAAATGTTATTAAATACCATTATTTTCCTTAACGTTTTTATTTTAGAGCTAATTTTTCGTACATGATATTTTTTGCTCTTTTAATATTTGATAAAACATAATAAATATTTCCAATTTTTTTTAAAAATATAAATTCAATTTAGATTTTTTGTTTATAATTAATAGTTAATTTATTTTCTTTTAATATTTTTAAAGGGAAATTTTATGTAAGAAATTAAACACAAATTCATGTGTAAAGGAAAAAATATTTCGTTTTTTTTTCCAAAAGGCATTATGGAATATATTAGTATTGTTAGTTTTATTGCAATAAATTAACTAAGTTTATTTTGTACAAATAAAATGAATTATTTTGAGGAGAATAGAGTAACACGTAGAATGCAATGCACTTTTAAACGAGAAATATTTAATAAAATAAAATTATCTTTAAAATAGTTACATTTTTAGATATTAGAGATTCTCATTTCGCTTCATATTTATTAAAAAATTCAATCATTAGTTATTTCATATTACTGGAAAAAAGGATAACTTATTGTTTGCCTTTTTTTTGAAATACCTATGAATGTATTCTTGTTTAAATATATATTCATATTTAAATAAAGTTGCTTCATAGTATATATTAAGTAAATAATTCAACATACATGCTACTTAAAACAGTTTTTACAGTTCGACTTGTACATGGTAATTGTAACTGTTCTTGAATTTAGGCATATAACATTTTTTTGTCCATAAGCTAGCTTCTGTATTTGTCTTGATTTCCTTACAGTTAAATATTTTGGTCTTTTTATAGGCTTCATAGTGCTGTAAAATCTTTGGGATTTCTGAGAAAATTGGTTACTGCAAACTTGAACCTTCCTATTTCTTTTACAATATTAGAACCACACATTCCAGCTTCATTTAAAGTTAATATTTGAATCTGTTCACCACCGAATAACTTTTTTCTCTTTTCATTCTATCAAACACATCAAATATAAAATGAATGCACGTAACACGTTTACATTTATCTAAGCTATCAAGTAAACCTTCTTTCCCAAGTCTGGCATTATTTAAAATAAGGCCGGAACCATCGGCTTTATAATTTTTTCCAAGTTGTTTTTTATTGGTTGTAAGAAAATCGCATAATCTATGTTCCCCCTTAGGTTTTCCTAGCAAAGTTTATGCATATTATTAGGATGCTACGCATCTAAATGAAAATAGGATTGCGTCATTAACAAGGCCAATACATTTTGATTTTTCTAACTATTTCTATCGACTTTTCCAGCTCTATACACTGTAACTAGAAACCCCTGATACTGAATTTCCAAATCTCTATAATTTTCAATTCTTCCTGTAAAAAAAGGAATGGTATCCATGCTAGATACGATGAAGTCGTGACTCGAAAGAAGACATAGCCAAAATGACAAGTTAAAGTTTGAATGAACAAAATCCAGATTATTCAGCATCTACTCTCACCAATTCTGACCTAAAATTACGTACATATCAATTTCATAGTTCTAGTAGCCAACCAGTCAGAAGTCTTAATATCCCGTCATGAGGTGGTGCCGTGTGACGTAGTTTAACCGACACGAGTTGTATAAAGAAATTATGTAATAGGAAGTTTATTGTTTTAAAGTAGCCAAAATGATAGGAAAACAATGAATTTCGACCAGGTTTCCAAGAATGTCAATAAATAATAGAATCAACCGAAAATTAATTTAATTTAAGCCTAATTATGTTGGGTAATTTTGTAAGGTAATATCATTACACACTCTCTCTCTCTCTCTCTCACACACACACACACACACACACACACACTTACTAAGTAATTACTTTAAATACTTAAGTATATATATATATATATATATATATATATATATATATATATATATATATATATATATATATATATATATATATATATATATATATATATATATATATATATATATATATATATATACATATATATATATATATATATATATATATATATATATATATATATATATATATATATATATATAATAGTATATATATATATATTATATATATATATATATATATATATATAGATATACATATATATATATATATACATATATATATATATATACATATACATATATATATATATATATACATATATATATATATATATATATATATATAATATATATATATATAGTATATATATATATACTATATATATATATATATATATATATATATATATATATATATATATATATATATATGTATCGTGTTCCAGTGTTAATGATGAATTGAAAACAGTCTTTCTTAATATTAATATGTTTATTAAATCATCGTTTCATTTAAAGCAAAACTAGCGCCATTTTTTATATATATATATATATATATATATATATATATATATATATAGTATATCGTATATATAATGTAAGGACTCGTAAGTAGTTATTACCGTTAAAACATCGGTTTTATTGTTAAAATTAAATTATAGACTAAAATTTAGTTCATTGTTTCATTTTAAAATTAGCAATAAAGTTAGGAAATATTTGTCATATAATAACAAAAACTTATTTGGAACTGAGCTGAACTAAAATCCTCTAAAAATGTATCACATGCTCAGTAAATTCTTCATTATATGAACGATCATTCTGTTTGAGGTTTTTCCTACATATTTACTCAAAATATTATTTTTCAAAATATTATCAGTTATTTTTTAAATTATCAAATTGCATTTACAGTAAGAGTAAAATGAGCAATTGTACAAACTTTTGAGAAATAAATTTTATTATGTTTTTAAATTTCTCTATTTTTTAAATTTTTTTATATGTTACAAAAGACAACTGCAAATATATGTGAAGGCAAAATATATTTTAAAATTGTTCTGTTAATTTTAATCATGCAAGTTTTATTTTTCTATTATACTAATATTTTTATTTAAAAGACTGCATCTTTTATACTGTTGTACTTACCTATCAAAAAATATTTATTCATTAAGCTATATAAATTTTAAAGAAACAATGTAATTTTCGCAGCAACACAAATCTGATGATAAGCTTGAAATTTATTTATGAAATTAATTTATTCCTTACTTAAAAATTAAAAATATGCAATTTCTGGAAGCATAGTATAATAACTACTCTTTAACAAAATAGTTGAGAAAATACTTTGTCTTAACTATTGTAAAAGATAAGAAACATCAAATTGAAACTCAACAAACAATTTCTGTTAGTAATAGCTAATATATTTTGATTATTTTTTGTTTAGTTATTTTGGGCTGTTGTTAAATTTGAATTCATTTTAAACCGATTTATTCTTGTTCGGATACTGAATAACCAGATTGTGTTTAAAAGTTAGAACTGCTGTTTTTAGCATAAAATATTTATGAAAAAATGTACTTAGTTTTATGTGTACTTAAGTTAATACAAGGAGTAAAACGTCTTTAGAAATGTATTTATTTAATCTCTCGTTCCTTCTCTTGTGTCATATCAGTATATTTTAATCTATATTTTAATCACGTCTCGTAACCATACACCTTGCAAAGAATGATTTAAGCGCTAATCCAAGTTTTATTGTAGTCATCAAAACATGTGCATAGCAAATTGCTATGTGATCAGTTAAAGTATTAATTTAATATTAGTTTCTTAACCAAATTTACTTAAAAAAGTTTCTCTAACCGTTGAACAGCTGTGTATAATTTTATTGCGCTAATGTATGTAATAACTACTAACAATAATTTGATTTAATAATATCATATTTAAATAATGTAGTATGATCTTACTTTACTTCATTGCACGTAATGGAAGCAAACTTTTGCACGTAATGGATGCAAAAATTTAGAAAATTCAGATATTGACGTATTTATAAGCAACTACAAAAATGTTCTTGAATATTTTAACCCTCCGAGTGGAACACACCGAGTGAAAAAAAAGTCTACAAAAAATACGCTAAAAATTGGCTAAAAATACGCTAAAAAAGTGGCCAAAGCGTTCTATGATTTTTTACTTCATCCTTTGTCGACTAGAATGGAATACGGGAAACCCACCCTCGTTATTGTCCCTTTACTACCGGTTATAAATAGATTATAGATTGTTAATTTTTAATACACATAAAGCTCGTCAAGTCTAAGATCATACCATGAGAAATAATGGATTCTAAAAGTACAAATAAAAATATTCTTTAAGAGAATTATTTAAATTTTTTTCCGAAAGTCATCCAAGATATTTAAGGGGTGCAATTAGAGATATATCTGTTACCGCAAATGAAATACTTTGAGATAGAGATTTACAAATCCATGAAAAGCTATCAGCGTCTTTGTGTTTCAGGGTGTAGGGGTGCATCCCTAAATAAATGTCAGTCAAAGAGGGGTGCAGTTTCTAAACAATCGACCTGACCCTCCTATCTCAAAACTACATGGGAGAAAACACTTGCAGTAATGTACATTACATCCATTTTATGAACGCTTTTGGAGGTCGAAAATTGTACGTGAAACCGCTTTGAAGGCATCATCGGTTTGGCGGAATTGTACGTGCGAACCACTTAGAGGGTTAAATGATGTTTTTAAAGTTTTATTTTAAACAATAGAAGTTAAAATTAATTATTTAAATATAGTAATTTTGAAATTTTACAGTTTAATACTTCCTGATACAGGGATCATAAAATGCTTTAATTCTAAAAAATTTCAGTTTGCTCTGAAATATTTAAAAAACACAATTTCTCAATATAACGTATAATAACGCTGAGTGTCTGGTAAATCTTGAGCTCTGTGGAATAAACGGTTAACTTGAGAAGGGAGTCAATAATTCAGAATAGAAATAAAAATGCATTATATTAGGCGTATAAAGGAGTATTGTAGCATCAAGATTTATTTTATTTTTCAAATTTGGGTTTAAAAATTTTACAGTGGTTAACTGAAATGTTAATGGCGTAATATACTGAAAAGTGTTTTATAAAATGTCTGTTTTATATTTATATTTCAGCAAATAGCTTTCTACCTAAACCTGTTATTTTAGACATATTTTCAATTTTCTAAACGAAAGCAATTATTTGAAAGTTGTCTTCAACATTTTTGGTGATTTTCCAGTATTTTTAAATATTGTAATATGTTAATTGCAATATGTTAAGTGCATCGGTAGATAATGACAATGGATTGTAGATTCATAATGGGGTACCTTATATTTCCCTAGAATGCTACCAATTCGTCTAGTGGTAGAATACCTCAAAAATCACTTTCACATACTCACACTCTCACATAAAATATTGGAATATTCGACCTTGATATGACCTTGTCTACTGCTGATAACAGCTTTACTTTTTCTAAAATAATTCCGGAAGTAATCTTGTTAGAACTGTATGTGTCTCACAGATGAATGGTTAGCTGTGATGTTATGTAGCCTCCACACTATGGCCAGTTGTTCACCACTTCCTGATGGTGACCTCGAACTATGGTTCACGGGTCGCATCTACACGCTGGGCCACCAAATGAGCTGAGAGCATTGATTCGTCCATACGGTCTACTGCGCACTTTAGTTGCGCATCTGGCTGCCTTTGAATTTTGGAGAAAAACCGCCTCCGAAGCCATCATCTGCCAAGGCTATTTTATCGTCTGCCGCCATAGGCCACGATAAGCAAAAGCCCCTCCAGACGGTGGTGAAGGCTTGCAGTGGATCATAGTGTGGAGGCGCCTTTAGCAGTTAAATTTTATTCTTGTCTTTCTTTTCAGTGTACAAAATAGATATAAATGCGTTTTCAAAAGTAAAAATTTGGAAGTATTGTACATGTCTGAAAACTTTTCAAAGAACTGAAAAAAGTTTCATTTTTAGAGCTGAACCGTAAAAAATGATTTTATATAAATCAATTTATTTCTAGTAATTAAAATAAAGAATTATCTATTAATAGTCTGAATAAACTTTGAAAATAAAGTTTTAAGATAAACAACGTTTTCAACTAATCCAGTGAAGTTGATAGTTGTAAAAAATCTTTTAACTAAGTAACAGAGAAATTACTGTTGAACTGTTATGCATTTGTTTTATCAAAATTTTGGAACTTTAAAGTCTTCAAATTAAAGTTTTAGTAATAAACAATGCTTTTAATTAATCCAGTAAATTTCAAAGTTGTAAAAAGTAAATAAAAGGAAAATTTTTGTTGAACTGTCAGGCATTTGCCGTTTTTGAAAAGTCTGTTTATAATGATAATTTTTTTATCTTAGACTAAACACAATAAACAAAGCCATTTTTATATCTACATTTTATAAAAAAAATAAACAATAAAAACTAGAAATGATACAATTTACTACAAAATGGCCATAGAGATATTAAATTAACATAACAAAATAGCAATATAGCTATTTACGTGTTTTATGGTACGAAAAATATCAATTTTGTGAATTATAAAAATATTATAGTTGTATTTGATATAGTTCAGAAAAAGGAAAACTGTTTATCCAAGAAGTGAAGATTGCTTGTTTCATGTATTAAAAAGGTGTTTCAATGAATCGATTGTGCAATTTTTTAAGAGATAATTTCAAATTGTTTAGGAGTATTTAGTCATACAAAGAATCTGGAATGAATACAAAGATGATATGTGCATTTATTTGGTATATTTCATATATTTCTTAATAAGTGGAGAATTTCTTCCTCATAAGTTTCTGAGAACAACATGAAGGAAACATCATAAAGGGAAGGTCAGTATGTATAAAGATTGTTATGGAAAGATAGACACTCAAGAGCAAAAAACATTATGACAACCTGTCAATAACGAGTTGGCCCATCTTTGGCGCGCAACACAGCTTCAACCCGACTTGTAATGGATGCCATAAGTCCTTAATAGATGGCCGGAGACAGTTTGTACCAGATGTTTAAGCAACGGTTACGCAATTCCAAGATATTGCGAATTGGTGGTCTTTGAACTCTAAGCTGCCGTCCCATGACATCCCAAATGTGTTCTATCAGATTGAGCACCGGTGAGTTAGGCGACCAGGACATTAACTGGAATGCAGCATCATGTTCCTGGAACCACTCCAACAAAATTTTAGCGTTGTGACACGAGGCGTTGTCCTGTTGGAACATTCCATTTCCAGCTGGAAAAACAGAGGCCATGTAAGAGTGTAACTGGTCCCCAATGATGTTCAAATACCTTTGAGCATTCATGGTCTCCTCTACCACAACCACGGGTCCCAGAGACGCCCGAGAGAACGTCCCCCAAAGAACAATACCACCCCCACCAGTCTGTGTATGACCTACTGTACATTGAGGGAGCAACTGTTTGCGTAGAAGACAGCGTATCCTGACACGGACATCAGCGTGATGAATAACAAACCGTGATTCTCCAGCAGCAGTTAAATACAACTTCCACCTGAGCATCTACCTTCCACGTCATCCAGGCAAGTTCATTGCACTATGTAGGGGTGGTCATAATGTTTTGGCTCTTGAATGTAGATTATACCTTTATACGTACATTCACGACTAAAAGACATTAAATTATCTATATATAGCTTAAATATGATATGCCTCTCTTTTAAAATAGGTTATTAAAACGTTTAACCAAGTTTTGTCTTTAAATCGAATTGTTATAATTTCTTTCAGTTTTACAAAGGGCAGCATTCTAAATT
The DNA here is from genome assembly GCA_032207245.1 of Pardosa pseudoannulata. NCBI lineage: Eukaryota > Metazoa > Arthropoda > Arachnida > Araneae > Lycosidae > Pardosa > Pardosa pseudoannulata. The sequence continues at coordinate 914,451 of CM063508.1, read as the reverse complement.
TAAGGTGTAGATTACTAAATTAATAATAAAATTTAAAAATTATCGTAGTTCAGAATGAAATAGTCAATAAAACATATTGAGTAATCAGAGTAAGGATATATATCATAATAGAGCACATGAAATCAAACCCATCAATTAACAGCTCACCATATATAAGATTTAAAAAATATTATATATTTACCATAGCAAATGTCATTAAATTCTTATTCGTAAGAGAAATAAAAGCCGTGCTAAGCATTTCAAAAGGAGTTGGCTATGCATAGGTATTAAAATTACACTTAAGTGAAATGGAAGAGAAATCGAACAGATCAAAAAGTAATTATCTCTGCACCTCGCATAAACTAAAAAAGAAATTAAACATCTGAAGTTTTATGCATCATTTAATAAATCTTATAAAATCTTCATACGTATGAAATTCCAATGTAACAAAGGAAAATTTAATAATTACTAAAAGTACGTTTTATAAGAAAGCACAGCTACTTAAAAATGTTAAAAAGTGAAAGAGGTTGGATACTTTCTATATAAAGCATTATTGTGCAACAAACCTTCAACTTCGGGATTCTTATATAAGTATTTCCATTACATAAGAAATCTCAATCTTTTGTGCTAATCAATACAAAGTTATGAGAAAGTAACATTGTTTCATATTTTAAATATCTTTCACAAATCTCAAGAGAATACAACGGTAAGTACTTGAAGTTACTATTCAATTAAATATAAGCGGCGACATCTAGCTGTATCAAATATCAAAAATACTTCTAGCAACAATAGTTTTAATCAGACTTCTTTCTTTTTATTTTTGCATTTACTTTTATTAATAATTTTATTTTTATAATCAGATATGATTAATTTGAGAATAATAAAGCTCAATATTTAAACATATAGTCTTGTGTCTCGAAATAAAAAAAAAATTTTAGCATGGAAGTGTTAGAAGCGAACGAAAAGTTATAGATACTTTTAAAATGAAAATGCATTTCAAAACTTAAAACATTTAAAAAGTTAAATGAAAAGCTGGTGAGATTGTATAAATATAATATTATCTTATATACAGAAATTAAAATAATAAGCTCTAACTCGTTCTTTTATAAATTCCTATTTTATCGTTGTAATAATTCTTCTATTCAAATATGAAATACATTTTTAGAAAAGAAGTTTAATAATGTAAATTTACATTTTAATAACTTTTCATTTTAATTCGTAATACTTTCCACTAATAATTTTTTTTATGATTTTCAAGTATATACTTGGGGAAAACTAAAAATTATCTTTTATACATAGTTTACAAAATTCATCTCATTAGATACTTAATTGGGCAAATATATTAAAAATTATAATTCTATAACCTTGTATATCTTTCTACTTTGAATGAGGAATTTTCACGTTTTCTAATTTGATTTTAAACGATAGAAGACAAAAAAGTAAGCAGGAAAGTAGCTATTTTTCTTTCATTTGGGGGCCTAATGAGTGATTTCTAATGGGTTTTATACGGACTCTTTAACGTCTCTCAAAAACGATACTTTTTCTCCGCCAAGTTTGTGACGTCATCGTTCATGTAGACACCGAGCGCCTATGCTGTTTACATGTTAAAAGGCGACTTTTAAATTTGTTTTTGTGTAAAGTATCGCATATAATAGAAATTTTTTTGTTATGTCTGGCATTAAAAAATCATACTCTAAATATTGTATTGTGCCACTCTGTAAAAATACAACAACTAATTGCAATGAGAAGATATTTTTCAGCGTCCCGAAAGACCCACATACACGTAAAATCTGGACAACTGCGATGAAAAGGGATGAGAAATTAAACCTCAAATTATCATATAAATCATCTCTATGGGTTTGTGAAGACCATTTTCCGTAAATAAATGCTTGAATTTGTTTAAATATTACTAATTTAGAACAATTAAAGTATATAAAATACATCTATACCTTTAAAAGGATTGTTGATTAACCACTGCTATTTAACTTTTAAAACTGCTAATTTTCGAGTATTATCACAGAGTTCAAGTACAATAAATATTTTATAAAGCATATAAATATCGAAAAACATATAAATATCTAAAGCATATAATTATCTAATAAATAACTCGGGGGAGGGGAAGGTTATGTATTTTCAAGGTATTATAAATATTTTTTTCAGAGATGCGTATTTTCTTGTGTATCAAATCACAGTGATATTTTTCGATTAAATTGGTGACTAATTTGAAAAAAAGTATAATATTTTTAAAATACTTAATAATGATATTCCTTTAAAAATTAAATTTGAGAAATTTTATACATTTTTTAATTTGACATTAATATTAAAGGCAATAAAATTGTATTGCTATTTAAAAATGTATAAATAATTAAGTAAAGCCGTTTAAAGATTTTAAATTTCTTTTCATCATATTTAAAATATCAAAGAATTGGTTTGGTTTTGGAGTGCTACGGTCTACTTTTTGCAACACGAAAGCTAATGAGACCGGTCTCACAATAAATACCTCCTCTAATATTTATTTTAATATTACATCCGTCTCTATTTATAAAAAACGATGCTACTACAAATGTGTGTGTATATGATATATGTATATTTATTGGACTTGTTTGTGTTTACAAAAAAAGAGCTGTGTTTAGCATGAATAAAGTATTAATACATGTTAAGTAAAATTGGAAAAAATATAAATGATTTTACATACCTTTGGGTTTTAATTCCTCGTATTTTTGCTCCCATAAAATCCGGGTTTTTTTGCCAAGAAAGAAAACATGGACATGCTGTCAATTTTCGGGAGGTTGTCTGATTGTCATTTAGTAAATCCAGGTAGAAGACACATTTATGACAAATTGAGATAACTAAGCTATCTAGATCGATAAAATAAACCTTCAGGTTTAAATAAAAATAAATTTTGATAGCTAGAAAATTTCAGGAACTTGCAAAAACAAAATCGGAAAATAGTGCGCGCTTAAAAGCAACACAAAAATATTGGTCTGCATGAACGATGACATCACAACCAATCACGAAGCGTTTTGATGTCACGTGATTTTCGCTTAACTTTAAAATTAATTTTTTAAATGATGGATCCAGTTTTTTACATTTTTGAGAACATTTTTGGAATCTACGAGTCTGAAATTATCAGAAAAACACTAAGTTGTTCGAATCCCCCACATGTGCAAATTCCTCATTAAATGGTAACATGATATATTGAGATTAAATTGTGAATAAAAAATGTTATTTTAGAAGGAGTAAATTGTGATAAACAGAAATGTTTCGTAGTAGCAAAAAACAGTGGGAAACACCATACACTTTTAAGCATATATTATTATTTGAGGTCAGTCAGAAGCACATATAAATGCAATAAATGTCTTTGTAATGCTTCAGCCTTCCTGTACAATTTCAATACAGGTGTATATGATGACATAGAATAGGTTATTGATTTTTTAATTAAAGTTATATGTCTGTTTCAAACTGTTTTAATTATGTTTCACCATACTCAATCATTCTGTAACCTAATTGCAGAATTTCTGAAGTGGCAAATCATAAATTACCTGAATCTCAAACAGTGGTACCTTAGTATATTTAACTTTATACAGTACTTTAAATCATGTTGGAGTTGGATAAAATTTAACCTTAAAATTTATAAATTAAATTTCAATAATAAATAAATGTAAAATACTTTTAGTTACATATATATGTGAGGTCTAAAAAGGGGTTAGTTGGAAAGTATGTGAGTTATATATGATTTTAAAAAGGGAACTATTTTATAATAATAAAATACATGAAAAAGACCCATACTTGCGTAAGCTTTTCGAGTAATTCGGTGAGGCGCAGAGATATTTTGACAGGAAGTTGTTGACTAAACAAGCTAGAAGATCAGTTAGAGCGTAGTCATGAAGATGTCAACACCTTTCCACCCTTAGTTTCGGTACGAATAAATGTAAATGGTTCGAGCGACGCCTGAAACGGAAATCCAAATTAAATAACAAAGTGTTTTGAATAAAAAGGACTAATTATTCCATTCGTTTTAACACTGGACCATGTCATATATATATATATATATATATATATATATATATATATATATATATATATATATATATATATATATTATATATATATATATATATATATATATATATATATATATATATATATGTGTGTGTGTGTGTGTGTGTGTAACACGTGGAAAATTAAACCGCAGGTCACAAAAGATTAAGACTCTATTGTATTTACTTACCCAGGACAAGGAGAAGCCAAATCAGCTACGCTAATTGATGATATTGCTGTCGAACCACCTTGAAGAGAGGTACTAGAAACTCCAAAACGATATTCAGAGGAAATATTTAAAAGAGAAAATAGCTTAGTCGAGATTGTTAACAATAAAAGAGAGCTTAGATCATTGAAAGGTGATACACGGACAGCTGAAAAATATGGAGAGTGAGCAGAAAATGTAAATGTATTGCATATGAAGCTTTTGGACATGTCCTGGAAAAATAGATTTGAAGGAATAAAATGGAAAGGGAAGAATTTTTAAGAGATATTAAAGTTAAATAATTTGGTATATTACATATATGTATGTACGTATATATATATATATATATATATATATATATATATACATACATATATATATATATATATATATATATTTATATATATATATATATATATATATATATATATATATATATACAGTAAAACCTCCAAAGTTGACCGCCTCTCTACGTTGACCACCTGTCTATGTTGACCGAAATTTATATAGCTTGAATGGTCAAAACTCATTTTCAATGTCGATTTACCTCTCTATGTTGACCACCTCCGTAAGCTGTATGTTGACCAATTTTTAGTAGGTTTTACTCTCTGTAACTTGACCACTGCTGTTTTCTTGAATTAGATTTTTCCTCTGGCTGTCCTCCACCTGGTTTCCAGGAATTTCTTTATCAGTCAACCGGATTATCTGAGCAACACATGCGACCCCCTCCTCTTTTGTGATTCATTCATTGTTCACTTCCAGTATGGTACTATGAGAGGGAAATACCAGAGAGTACCTAGCCTTTTGTTAAAGAGAAATGATATTCTAGCCCTTTGCATGCTTTCATTTCTTGGATTGGGTGTAATTGCTGAAATCTGTCGAAAAAGGTCAGGAGAGTGGGGTACGTGTGTAGCGGTGTAGCATTGAACGAGCTACGCAGAATTGGAAAACAATGTGTATCGCTCACATGTGAAACACGTTCTGTTCTTTTTTTCTGTACATCTCGTTGTGGCAGTACCAGTCATTTATTTGCGAATTTTTATTAAAAATGGCGCAAAGAAAAGCTCTAAGAGAACTTAAATTAAAGAAGAAATTGGATCTTCTTAATTTGCTGGAAAGCAGCAGCCAAAGAAAGACACCAGAAAATTTTGGTGTAAGACAACTGTGAGCAACATTTTAAAACGCAAGAAGAATATCTGGAAAGATATTCTTCCGAAAACGGGGAACTTCAAAGAAAAAGGAGAAAAACGTGTCTCGACGCTGTGAATGAAGCCACATTTCGTTGGTTTACAGAGATGAAATCAATTAATGCAAGGATATCGGGGGCTATGCTTCAGGAAGTAGCAAAAAACATTTGCAAAAGAATTCGAAATTGAGGACTTCCAAGCGTCAGCAGGTTGGCTTGAAGAATTCAAACTACGATACGAGATTTCTCAAAAGCTTTTGAGTGGGGAATCGAATGAGGTTTCAGCTGAAGTGGTGGAGAAGTTTATAGAAAAATTCCCAGAGTTTTATGAAGATTTTAAAGATGAGGACATCTTTAATGCTGATGAATGCGGTCTCTTCTTTAAAGCAATGCCTGTTAGAAGTCTAGTAATGAAGGGTAACTCTTGCAAATGAGGAAAACGTTCAAATCAGCGTTTTACTGTTTTCTATGTTTTAGAATGATAGGAGAAAAATTGAAGCCTATGGTGATCGGCAAAACCGCAAAACCCAGTGCATTTAAAAATGTAAAACCTGATGACCTTTCTGTTATTTGGAGAGTGAATAAATCCGCTTGGATGACCAGTGATTTATTCGAAGAGTGGGTTAAAGGAATTGACGCAGAAAAAAGGAAAAAGAAGTGGTCTATTCTACTTACCTTGGATAACTGCCCCAGCCACCCAAAAGTGAATAATCTCACAAATGTGAAGATAAAATTTTTGCCTCCAAACACAACTTCGGAAACCCAACCTTTAAATCAAGGCATTATTCAGTCCTTTAAAGTGCACTACAGAGCTCAACTTCTGGAATGGGTGATCACGAAAGCACAAGCCTGTGGTCCTTCTGCGTTGGCATCATCAACAGCTGCGTCAGTAAATGCTTTGAATGCTGTTCATTGGATTAATTCTGCTTGGAATAAAGTTACTCAAGCCACGATTAAGGACTGCTACAAGAAAGCTGGATTTGTTACAGCTACAACATCGGTGCAAGAAGAGGAGCTTCCTCTATCTCCCTTGCCTGTTTTTGATGAAGTTAATTTTGAAGATTATGTTACCATGGACGATGAGTTAGTAACATGTTTTGAACCAGACCCAGAGAGAATCTTCAGTGAGATACTCTCTGGGATTAGGCACAGCGAGGACTCTAAGGTACGAGAAACGGACTGCGAAGAGGATGATGATCCAAGTGACGATGAAACTGAAAACTACCCAACTCTGAAGGAAGACGATGTAAAGCGCATGAAGAAGCATTTTAAAGATTTCGCTGCAGAAAAATGTCCAAGCATGCTTAAGGGACTTGTAAACTGTGAAATTGCTTTTTGTAGTTACCAAATGAACAAAAAGAGGACTCAAACAAAAATTGAATCATTCTTTCAAAATTTGTAAAAATGTGCTGTACCTTCAGTAAAAATAAAAATGAGTATGTGCTAATTTTTCCTTAAAAAAATACTAAAAAATGCTTACTAACTTTTTTCTAATATTGTACTATAGTAAATATTTTTAAAAAATTCCCTAAGTTGACCACCTCCGTATGTTGACCTCTTAGTTACAGTCCCTTAGATGGTCAAATTATGGGGATGCACCCCTAGCACTTGAGGCACAAAGACGCTGATATCTTTTCATGGCTTTATAAATATCTAATTCGAAGTATTTCATTTGCGGTAACTGATGTATCTCTAACTGACCACTTAAATATCTTGGATGTCTTTCGTAAAAAATACAAATAAGTCTCTCAAAGAATATTTTTATTTGTACTTTTAGAATCAATTATTTCTTATGGGATGATCTTCGAGACTTGATGAGCTTTATGTGTTTTAAAAATTAACAATCTATAATATCTATTTATATATTTATTTATAAAAGGAAATAAAAGGACAATAATGAAGGTGAGTTTCCCGTATTCCATTCTAGTAGACAAAGGGTGAAGTAAAAATTCATAGAACGCTTTAGCCACTGACACAGTAAACCTTTAGCGTATTTTTGGAGAATTTTTCCTCGATGTGTTCCACTTGGAGGGTTAAATATATGTGTGTGTGTGTGTGTATATATATGTGTGTATACATATATATATTTATATATATATATATATATATATATATATATATATATATATATATATATATATATATATATACATATATATATATATACATATATATATACACACACATATAAATGCATATATATGTATGCGTGTATGTGTGTGTGATATATGAAAAATATCATTAAAACTAGAAAAAGATGTTAAAACACATTTGAATTATGGATTTATAGTATCCTCTTAAGAAGAAAAAGAATATTAAATATGGAGACAAGCAATGAATAAAATCAACAAAGCTCACAAGACATGAAAAAAAGAAACTATATTATGCTTAAAGAAGTAATAGACAAAATTATGTTAACCTAATTTACACCAACGGAACTTTTACACAGGAGAAATGATGAGGGCTATTAACTTAATTATTTACTTAAAACATTCAGTTGTATTAATTTTAATGTGTCACTCTGTTTCAAACAGTCTTAAATGATAACTTCTCACTTAACTGAAATGAGATATTTGCTGGAACGTGGAAAGCAATTCAGTAGTTTAGAAAATGACTTCTTTTAAAAAAAGACGGAAATATACGTGTCTCCCATTGACAAAACAAAAATATTTATATTTTCTGAAATGTTACACCATCGTCTCAGAGTTAGGGTACTTAGCAGCCCATATCTTTATGCTTGAAAGGAAATTTATATTCATTTGTATAAGTTTAGTGGATTACATAAAATATTTCAAGGGCTTATGGCCTTAAATATTTAGTTGTATTATATTAACGACTTCTGCAATTTTAGAACTATGATTAAGGTTCATACGTAAATTAATGGTACTTAGAAAAGTAGCGATAATTTCATAATAACTAAAAGTTAAACGGCAATATAAATCTTTAGAACATTTTTAATTTAAATGAAGAAATATATTTAGAATATAAATCAGAAAATTAATTCATTTTAATCATACAGTTTCAGCGGAGGTTTGAGTGGAATAAAAAATTATAAAAAATGTTAATGTAAATCTGTTTAGATTACAGAAATAATTATATAATTAAGAAGTCACACAATTTAAAAATTTATTTTATTCTTAATAAATTTATTCAAAAATTGTGTAAGATTTTATTAATACATTAATGTAAATGTGGTTGAAATTTAAAATGAAAATGTATTTTATTTTTCAGATTGTAAGACAAATAACTATTATATATATATATTAAATCTTAGAAAGAAATTATAACTGAAACATTTTATGCTATGATAACAACTTTATGTAATTTATAATTATAATAAAGGTAGACAAATAAATATATGATACTTAGAGTTGTTCTGAACTTTTCATAGTAACTGAAAGTAAATCACTTTGTAACAGACAGTAAAATTTTTAGAAGAACTTGTAAAGAATTATATTCTTGGTACCTTTTTCTTAGAAAACTTTTTCAGAAAATAATAAAATTACTTATTTTAATGGTTTCATTCTGTTTAAAAGTACAAGTTTAGCATTAAAATTAAGCAATAGGTTAGTGTAACGTTTTTACTTACTTTAAACCATACTTTCAAGGAATGGGGAACTATAAGACACACCTATTTCTTATTTTTCAGCCTGTTGGTAATACAAACATAGAAAGATATATAGATATGCACGTGCATTGTTAAAATTTCGAAGAAAATGCCATATGTATTGAAAACACTTTGATATTTAATTATTATTTTATGAGTGAAAATATATCTTTTGCAGCCATAACTGCCATATTTAGTTTCCTACATGCCATATTGATTATATATGCAGTCTTAATGTTTTTACTGCAATGGTTTGTCGTCAGTAGTTGAGGATATTGTACTTTATTTTCATTTAGTATTTGACTCTAGCTCATTGAATGAATAGTCAGTGATTTTCCTGTTTGCTCATAGGGATATGAGTTTTAAATTTAAAGTTTAAAGTTGTGATGGCCAGTATTATGCTGTATACAGGGTGTCCCCAAAGTCCGTGTACAAACTTGGAGGGAAGGTAGAGAACATTGTGAGGAGCCAAAATGATATAGGAAAACATGGGCGGAAAGCAATAGGTGGCGCTATACGCGACCTCGCAAGATCGGCATGTGTGATTTCCTCAGTTCAGACACAGACAGCGTGCGATGAACGTGAATAATTTTACGAACGCTGAGTTGGCTGATATCCATTTCACCTAGTCTAGCCAACAGAAATGGACGTGCTGCTTTTCGGTTGTATCTGCAAAGGTATCCAACGAGGTAGCAACCAAATCATCAAACGTTCGCCCGGGTGCATCAGAACCTCGTGGAACATGGATCTTTCAGAGCCACGATTGGACGTTCTCAACGGCCACGAATAACACGTATTCGAAGAAGGTCTGTTCGTGAGCATTTGAACCGGAAATTTCCAAACAGGTGGATTGGGCGTGGTGGTCCAGTCACTTGGCCTCCCAGATCCCCTGATTTATCTGCTCAGAATTTTTATTTTCTCTGGGGTGCCACGAAGAGTCTTGTCTGTGACACGTCCGTCAATTCTACAATGGACCTGGTGGCTCGGATATCCATTGCTGCTGCTAAGATACGTGAAAAGCCCGGTATTTTCGAAAATGTCCGCCAATCCATGTCGCGTCGGTGTCGTGCGTGCATTCATGCCAATGGCAGCAATTTCGAACATATCCTGTCATACTTTTTATTTATTATTGTTGTTTTTTGTGTAATAAAGCTTTTTACACTACATACTGTGTGTGTCCTTATTGTCTTTGTGTCTCTTTATCTCGTAAGTGTTCCATTTCCGCCTATGCTTTCCTATGTAATTATGGCTCCTCACTAAGTTCTCTACCTCCCCTCCAAGTTTGTACACGGACTTCGGGGACACCCTGTAGGTAGCATTCAGTAGAACATAGAAATATTATTTATATCGTGTAACATTTGACACAGTGTTTTAGCCTATACTCCTTTTGAATAATTTCTAGAAAGCTCTTAAGGTTTAGCTTTAATAGTTCGGACGTGCTCTCATGGTGAGGTCACTGGTCAGGTTGTACTATTTTGTAAATCATTTCTGCTAGTACTAGTATGCATTTACTCCTGACTGTTAAGCACGCTTTCTTTTTTAATGTTTCTTAAAACGTGTGTATATGTGTTAAAAATGTGTGTTTCTACGTATTTTTAGTTGTAATAATATGGAGGGTTTCCCCCCTCACAAATTTTAAAATTGATTTTAATTTTATATCCTTATTTCTTTTGTTAATGTTTATTAAAATGTGAATGGTTTATGTATTTATAGTTGTTGTAACAACATGATGGGGTTCCCCCTCACAAATTTTATTTGTATATGCCCTTATTTCTCTTTTTAATTTTTATTAAAATAAGTGTATGTTTATTTATTTATAGTTGTAATAATATGGGGTTTTTCCCCACTCACAAATTTAAAATTTGTTTTAAATTTCTTTTTCTGTGCTCTCAACAGTCTGCAGTAATTTTTTTTATCCGTCCATGTTTTATTTCTGGGTGATCTTTTAGAAAATTCCATTTTTATATATGGTTTTTTAAAAGCCATATTGTGCCCTCCATGTTTTTTGTCTTGGTGGTGCCTCAGAAAACGCCATTTTCTGCCGGCATTTTTGTTTGGCGATTTTCAAAAATGGGGTTTTTTGACAAGATCGCTAAGAAAAATACATGCTAGCCTGAAGAGCGTTGATATCGCATCTGTTCGATATACTCATCTATTCGATTGAAATAATAGTCTGTTATTTAAACAGCCTTATCAAAATTTCAAAATAAGATATTTTAAAAATCCAAATATTCAAGATCCATGTTGAAAAAATGTCAAATGTTTTATACTAGTTAAAATATTTAGTAAAATTTTGATATTAAAATAAAAAAACAATATAAAATTAAAATTGTGTTTTTTTCTAATTTCTTTACCATCGGGGCATATGCCCCATGATCATTTTTAATTTAATATGGGATAAAGAAGTGGGATTTTCCTATGAGTATTTCATTTAAAACTGAATTTTAATTTGACCTGTTATTATAATACCACACAGACATACGAGTGTTACTTTAAAAACAAAAATTGAATATATGTAATATGGGAGAGACTCATTCAAAATCACAATAGAATTTATTTCTGGTGAGATACATGAAATCCATACAACAGGCAAGTACTTTTACAGCATCGTGCACGTAGACAATGTGATCCTGCACACACACACACTTTTCAAGTAGGGATTTCTCGGGTAAAAAGACTAGGAATAATCCCTAAGCACAATTTGATCACGTGATAAAAAATACCCATGTTTAAAGAGAACGCGCTAAGTAGTACAGGCAGAGGCTGAATTAAGTCTATAGCCTGTCTGGAGGGAAAAATCAGAATTACCACTCAAACCCAATGTACTTTAGTAACAAAATATAATAAATTAATATTAAAATATGTAAATAAGGAATTGTAATATCTATATCTATCTATCTATCTATCTATCTATCTATCTCTCTGAATGAATATATATATATATAGAGATATATATGTGTGTGTATATATATATATATGTATGTATATATATATATATGTATATATATATGTATATATATATATATATATATATATATATATATATATATATATATATATATATATATATATATATATATATATATATATATATATATAGTTAAAGTTGCAAAAATATTCTATTTTTACCTACAAAATGTAAATTATTCAATAATTAGATGATTAAAATTATATTTATTTTCTAGTTTTTTAAAAGCAATTTACTATAAATGTACTTAGATAAAAAAATTATTTCTAAAAGGAATAAATTCTATAAAAAGTGCAACAGATTCACTCATTAGCAAACCATGAACCGTTTATTACGAAAACTATTGATTACATTTCATTTTACATCTTTAGTTGCAAAATTGATAAGTGACACCCTTCTGTAATTATGTGAACTATTCAAACTTTTCAAAGGTTTGAAACAAATTAACACTCAGTGTATTATTAACGGAACGTTGGATCCTAATGAATCTTTACTTTCGACACATTTTGAATATAAGCTTCCTAATTCCCTTTTGTTTTAAAATGCACATAGATTTATTTATATATTATAAGTTAAATGACAGGTTAATGCTGTTTAAGTTAAAAGTACAGAATTAAATTTGAAATATTTAAATGAAATTACTTACCTTTAGCTATTAAAAATAATCTTAAACATATTGACATTAACTCATTAAAAATTTAGAGTTACATGTTACGAAACTTTTAACTCTATCCAATAACTTATAATAGTCTATAAGATTATACAGATATTATGGTTTGTTATTTGTTATATTGTAATTATACGCAAAGTAAAACTAAAATACATAGTGCAGATGTTATACACATAGTGTTTAACGAATTAGAAACCTGTGAGAGTTTCTATATATGCTCACCAGCGGCTTGAGTACAAAATCAGTTTAAATCGCGGAATGCATTTCCTGGTGTATACAATAAAAAGGAATATACAACAGGTATTTTACTATTCTAAATTTATATATCTTACAGTTTTGAACGGCATGGAAGACACCTTATAATTATGAACAGTGGTGTAATATAAACAATCATTTCGAACGCTTAAAACAATTGGAAGCAGAACTCACATTAACTATTTAAAAGTTCTAAATGTAGTTTGAATACGTGTGATGAGGCGATTTAGAGCAGTAATAGAATTGATAAATTCATACGAAAAGTAAAATTCTTGGGATCTAAATCTGAACTCAACACATTTTTTGTAAAGGACAGAGACCATAAAATATATTCAACGGTTTTGTTCGTCGTGTGCGGTAGTCTCGGGCGGGGTTTTGATCCCAGTCCCAGATTTGAATCACGTCTTCATACATGACACTAAGTAAGGATGTACCTTTGTGGAGTTATTTATGAGTCCCTAAGGGACAGCTTCCTATTTAAAGGGGCAAAGTTTTTCCACGTTGGCGGTTTCAAGGCAGGGTCAAGGAGACCAATGAGATTTTTACAACTATCCCGATTGGACGAAAAGCAGGAAGAGGGGACAAAGATGAAATTGATATAAAAGAAGAAAATTCTAGAAAGAGAGGGAGAGGCTGAAGAGGGTTTGGTATGGTTTGGAGTGCTACGGTCTACTTTTTGAAACACGAGGGCTAATGAGACCGGGACCTACAGCTTAAAGCCGATTCCAAACGGCTACGAACATCCATGCCACTAGGCTCAAGAGGGAAGTAGATCCGAAGGGAGCAGAGCAGTCGAGTCGAGGAGACAAGTCCGACTGACAGTGTTCGAGGAGTCGAGTCGAGTTGAAATCAAAGTTCGAAGGTCAATAGTTCGACGGCAAGTGTTCAGGACTCGAGAAGAGAGTACGGGGATGAAAGGTGTTGGGCCCAAGGAACACCTCGACATCTCTCAACGACCAGAAGTTTCCAGCTCATCCGCTTTTTAGTATCACCCCGAGTTATATTAAAAGGCTCCATACCAGCGGTGATACGGAGTCCACATTATCATCACATCAATCGAAAGGTATCTACAAGAGCTCCCAAGAGTACAGCCTTGGAACACCCAAAAGATCCACAAAGGTACGCATTATTATACATATTTGAAATTGATAATGGATCCTCTCTCCTAAATACATAGAGTTAGCTAAGTGATAGGAAATTATTATTATCGTATCTTAATTGGTGTGGCACCTATTTTGATTATATTAAAAGTAAATCGTATGAAACTTAATATAAATATTTTATATTAATAATGTAAATATATAACTGTAATAAATTGATTTATTTTTACTTTAAAGCTGTTTTCAGTTGTTCTTAATTTCGCGTATTAGTTTATTTTTATCTTAAGTCTGTAGTCTCTCAGAGCCTGTGGTTGAATTTAAACTTAAAATATCTACACAACGCAACCCAAATGAAATTTAGTCTTTCTGACTAGAATAAATAAGCAACTACTATAAATTTGATCATAGGTGAATACCTAATTTTAAACGAGAGCTACACGACAATACAATTAACCAAAACCGTAATCAATATAGCCTGTGATTCATTGTAACATTGGAAAAGAGTTGAACATCGTCAAATGAACAATGCAACTAACCAGGGAACAAATATGCAAGGTTTACCCCAAACAATTATCCTGAACTATGCACAGAGAAATGCAAAGGGATGGATTACGAGCCGAACGCTGGCCGATTGGTTAGGGCGCTGATCGTCGGTATTAGAATCCCACTATGGCATGGTTGTTCGTAGCCATTCGGAATCGGCTTTAAGCTATAGGTCCCGGTCTCATTGGCCCTCGTGTGCAAAACAGTAGACCGTAACGCTCCAAATCAAACCAAACGGATTACGAAGTTAGTTGCCGCAAATGAAACAACTCATTTCTCTTTGTAGTTTCAAAATCCCTTTACAGATGATTTTTGAAAGACGAAACTGTTCGAAAGAGAACTAGAAAATATTGTGGTTAGATTAATTACGCTATACTTTTTTTTAACAATGTAAAAAGTTGATTTTGACAAAAAGTGCATAAAGACATATACCTACTTTGCTTTTTACGCTCTGTGCGAAGGTTCTATGGTATCACTCAGTGAATCATCACTCAGTGAGTCCAGCTGAAAATATTCATTTGGTATTCCATTTGTATAAGTGCAAAGTCATTCAATAATTGAACATACGGTTAGATCAAGTGAATTCTGCAATGTTGTAGTTTTATTTCACAGTTCATGGTTTTCCATGGGTCATGATGAATCTACATATCATGGCAGGATCTTTATCAAACACTTCATCGAACACATATCAGTCTTTAAACAGATTTCCTAACAACAGCTAATCAAACAGAAAATATGGGCCATATTGAAAAGATGCATTGAACTCAATTTCTACTTCAACCCAATTTATATGATCTTAAACTCTGTATTAAGTTCAGGCATACTTTGTACGTATATGGAATATAAGAAATTGTAAAATTAGGGTCCACAAAAATTTTTCTAATCAAATTCAAATAGAACATTAATTTTTAGTTTCAAATTCCATTTATCGATGATTGTAATGTAAAAATATTAACCGCTTGCCTGATTATCCCGAGTTATCTCAGGTTCGTATATGTTACAGTTAATTATTATTCCAAGAAAACTTGGACGAAGCAGAATTTGTCATGACAATTTGTTTTATCACGGTTTTACTTAGACTGGAGGAAATGAAGAGGAATATTCAGACTTGATCCTGGTCACGGCACCAAAATGTTGTATTGTAGTACATTGCTGTTGTTATTTCAAAGTCATTGAAAACCCAAGTTTGCTTTATATTGTCTTTAATTATAGTAAAATACCACTGATCTATATTACAAAGCTCAAATATAAAACAAACGACAAGGAAATATGCTAAAAAAATATTTTTTTAATTAAAAAGTAAAAGAAGCACTCCACGTGCTACGCCTGAAAAACAATTGCCAATGTCCAAGAGAAAGCTGCATTCTTTTCCTTCCTTCTTTCTACTCAGGCAACCCTATACTTTTTCCATTATCCTGTGCTGATGTGTTCGTTGTTCCATTGTCCTTTTTACAATGCGTCCTTTCCCGGCTCTACCCTGAAGGACCGAGACTCCAAGGATGGTCCTGAATCGTCTCCTGGAGACCAATCACAACTCTCCAAAACTTGGTGAAGTGTAAGTGCAATTATTTTCACTGGCCACACCACATACTTACTGGAGTCGCGAAAAAAACTTTGGCATTCAACCCACAACGTGTGAGTGAGGCGAGCAAATCAGTTTCGCAAACTTTATATCAAACATAACTGCACTCTCACAGTTGGTTTCTCGTTTTTTTTTTTTTTAAGGAACTTGTCACCTATTTTCCCTATTGTATAGTATACGTCGGCTTGTAGATTAGTAATGTATAAAGGAGGACAGTTATGAAAATTCATCGTGACTAGTTTTCTGCCACATCAGGAAGACCCAGCAATAGTCCTCCACCACTCAGGTTAACCCCATGGTATTTTCAAAATGTTATTCATGCTACTGAAAAAAAATAAAATCCAACTAGATTTTTTTCACTCTGTATTCCAGTAAAACATATTTCATGGGCAAAAAAAGAGACCAGATACCCGTGTATAAAATGTCAGGATTCGATTTTTTGTTCTCCCTTGTTTCAAAAACTATCATACAAAGACTAATATTTAACTTTTAACCATTTACCGAGATAACTCGGGATAGTAAACTAATATAAAAAATAAATGTTTTCACAACCTGTAAAAAATTAAAGAATCAACTCAAAACCTATATATTTTATTTTGTTTCGTTTCCTCATATTTAATAATAAAATAAAAAAGTGATGATTTTTTGCTATTTTTTCTCAAAAAATTTGTAAGTGAGGTGGTTAAAATTCAGGAGAAACATTTTTAGTTAAAATTCCACTGTTGATTTACAAGTGACAAACTGTTCGAAAACTGCCTTCAATTTATTTTTATTGTAGAATAATCTAAATTTCAAATCGTATATTTGAAGTATATCTAGCAGATGCGTGCGGTAGGTTTTCATGCAGGTGTGCAGAGAACATGGATTTTCTACTAAATCTTTAGTTATTGAGACATCCGAGTTCTCCATTCTGAAACGAGTTATTTATTATGAATGCAAACTTAAAGATTACAATAAATAAAATATTTACCTACGAGTAGTCGAGTTATAACTATAAAAACAGCTAAACTTATGAGAATTCTACTAGCACTGAAGCAAAAATCATGTCTTTTGTTGTATGGTGTCATATCGGCGTCGAAAAAGCAATGCTTCCACGTAAAACGTATATGTTCAGCATTATATGCTCATTGGCGCCAACAAACCGAAAGTCTATTCCACGTGCAGAGGATTTCACTGCACTCTGGCACAATAGACCGAACTGTTTCTTGTTCAATCAGTGCATTAAATTGTATTTATTAATTGTTTTTAACATTTGGAAATCATATATTCTGCTAAAAACATCTTGACAATTTTTAAAAACAAAACCAGGGATATGGTGTTACAGATATAACTTATGTACTCTCTATAAGACTCAATGAATGGTAAAATTTGGACTGTTCTGTTAAAATTCGTTTCTTCAAAACAAAACAACATTGTTTTTCAGCGAATTATTTCAATAAATATAATAAATCACGGAAATTACTTTACAATACTAAAACATTTCCCTTTTTATTGATGAAATACTTCTTTTATATTTCCATGAAAACAAAATCTTACAATATATAAATTTAAACATTAACCGTCTGCAAAATCGTATGGCCAGTTAATCAGTTAAAAAACTAAAATCGCTTCAGCACGTCTCCCCGCTCTAATACAACGCTTAATAAATCGTAACTTCGGATGATTCTGAATGCCAAGTGCAGGAAAAATAGCTGCACTTGCCTCAGTGCCATAGTATGCTGTTTTTCTCCAGTAGCCCATACGTATAAAGCGTGATTTTCAATTTAGTGCGCAGTGCTTACACATCAGAACTTCCTATGCTTTTGAACGAGCTAAGTGGTGCAGCACCTAGTACCACACGCACTGCGGGAATACAAATCAACATAATATTTGAATATATTATAAATAATATTTATTATATACCCTATAAAGATTGGTAGACATAGGTGCAGAAAATTACTGTCCCTCATAATTTTGTCAGGGTATGCAGTGCACACCCTGCACATATGGACCGCACGCCACTGATATCTAGATTCACCATGATCGATAGCAGCTAATCTCTGAAATAAAATGCAAAATACAGTTTGTATATTTAGGAATGACAAAACATGTATTATTATCTTAAGCTGATTTATTCCATCATTATAAAATTAATATAAAATGAAATGTCACTCAAGTTGATTTGATAACAAATCAGCCCATACCACTAATGTAGAAAATTTCGTCCTTTAGGTTTTGTTAACATCATGCAGTGTTATCCATAACAATTTGAAATCTATAAAAAAAAATAAAACATTTTTTTTTATTATTTAAATAATGTTAAAGAAATGAAATCTTTAATGAAAATATTATTTAGAATTTATTATTCTACTCTATGTAGTAGCTATATTCAACTAAATATATAAACTTTCATATCTGTTCAGTTCTGTAGTACTATTTTTAATCTAAATATCTTAAAAACGCTTATTTTGAAGTAGCAATTTCACTCTTTACCTATTTCATTAAATGTTAAGTTTCTTATTTTATTGCACTAGAACTGATAATTATTTAGATAAAGATAATTAATTAGCTCCCTTTAAAAACATTTAATTTGGTTTAAAACCTTTCTTTTAGCCTTTAAAATCCCTAAAGAGTTTTTGCATCGCATTTTCTTTTAAGTCAAATTTTAGAAAATGAGATAAAATCACGTCTGTATTCGATTTTTTTTTTACTTACCTTCCCTCTAAATGAATAAAAATTCTTTGATATTGGGATATTTACTGAAAGCGAAATTCTCTCAAAATTCCCTTTCCTTTAAAAAAGTAGATTTTTTTTCTATATGTATATAACATATTTTCCAATAATGTTGTTACTAGTATAAATTAACTTTTTACAAAAATTTTAAAAAGTCTTTACATAACAAAAATATGCACATTAAGAAGTTAAAAAAGTTATAAATTTAATGTAGCCATTTGTATATTATTAATATTTTAAAAGTTTTGTTCATTCTGCTAGTTTTTTAAGTTTTTTATTTTACATGATTATAATAAATAATATTTTTTCTAATTGTTTTTTATTATATATATATATAATTGTATAATAATATATTATAATATATTTATATGTATAATGTATTTATATATATATACATATATATATATATATATATATATATATATATATATATATATATATATATAATATATATATATATATATATATATATATATATATATTATATTTATATGTGTGTGTGTGTGTGTATGTGTGTGTATGGGTTGATGTAGGTATGGGAAGCTTGTTTTAAATCAAAGTGAAGCTCTTTGTAAAAAAGTTAGAATAATACAGTTAATATATCTTATTGGTTAACAAGATAATTTATAAAAGGCCTAAAAATACCTGTATTTTCTAAATTAACTTTCTTTTTAATACCGTGAGACTAGTTTGGTGTACCACGCATTCATAACACGTATCACGTTATTATGCTTCTGTTTAATAGAAATATTTTTCATTGTATTAAATATTACATATTACATATATTAAATATTACATTTTTTTGTTGGTGTATTTCCCTTTTTTATTATATTTATGTTCAAATTGAATTTACATTAAGAACATTCAAAATTTTATTTTAAACGAACGAGACAGTTTTTAAAGTAAATACATGAAGGTTTTTTGAATAATTTTCTGGGAGTTTAAAGAAATTATGTTTAATGTCATAAATATACTCGTGTAAAGACTTGCTTTTTAATGTAAGATATAAGACAAAAAAATACTTATCTTATATTTTACCTTATTGAAACAAAGTGATACCTTTTTCTTTCACTCTATATATATATATATATATATATATATATATATATATATATATATATATAGATAGATAGATAGATAGATAGATAGATAGATAGATAGATAACATAGATATATAGATAATTAACTCCTTAACGCCCAACTTAATTTAAAATTGAAATTTTTTTTAAACTTTTGAAATTATGTTCTAAACACTTAAATTAAATATAATGTGCAATTAAACTCCACACCATTAATTTAGGATCCGAGATAATTACTGTCCTATAAATAGGACGCTGGGCGGATATGGAAGTTTTTGAACACTTAGTACTTCTTCTCTGCTTTTAATTACTTGATTACGTTTCTGTTTCCAAACAATTGAACTTTAATATTTAATGCAAAATAAAATGAAATACAAATAAAATTGACATTTTTTATTATGTTTAAACATATTTACTCTGTTTATGGTAATTTGAAAAAGATTTTGTACATGGAGTTACGTTACATTTCATGCAAAGTGTAAGAGGTTTTTGAATGCAAAATGTAAGAGGAACAATTTGACATTTGACATCGTCTTTGTTTTTCTATTATACCAATTATATGGCCAACTCCATCTCGTCTAACAGCGTCTATTTCCTTCTCTCGAGATGAAATTGTATATCTTGGTCAACCCATTTGTTTTTGCCCTGTGTTGCCTTTTTTTGATAGGATATTGCAATAAGTCCCCTTATTTCTTTGATACTCTTTTACTCTGCGTGTTGTAAATAACGCAGATATTTACAACAGCCATGTCTACAATTCGGGTAAAAATTGGCCAATACCATATTTTATGCAATGAAACAAAATTACCACAGATTTTTATGGTATGTTTCTGTAAAAGCCAATGAGAATTTACACCACCCATGTTTTTGTTGTAACAGATGTTAGTGGATCAATTGTGTCAAAATTTGTAGCACGTGTAACGCATTTGTTATCCTACCATTTTACGCAGTAAGTATATTTTTCACATCAAAGTAGAAATCGTGTGAACCATGGCTAGTCTTTTTCAAAGTAAAATCAATTTCAAGGGAGCAATGCTGTATTCTGTCACTTCTTATAGTTCCTGTTGCTCGAAATCCACTCTTTCTTAGGTCAACTAACAAATTATAGGAATTAAAATATTATCAAAAAAACTATATGAGTCTTGGGATCAGTAACTGGCTGAAGCATTTTTTTACAACTCAAAATTTGTTATACTACCTGCAACGTCTCTTACAGATGTGTCAAGAGTTTCAGTGTCATCCAAACCTTCTTCATCTGCTAATTCATAGACTTCAGGTGGCAAAGCAATCATTTCGGACTCTAATTCCTTCGGAAAAAGGTATTCTACAACTTTCTCGGCAGCTTAAAGAACATTTTTAAGCGACATCTTGAGCACCTATGAATTAAACTAAATATCAGAAAATTTAAAGAATCCGCCCAGCGTCCTATTTTTAGGACAGTAGTTTAAATTTGTAATTAAAACTAATAAAAGTAAAAATAATTTTGAAACATTATAAGATATCTATTAATATAATATTTGAAATATAAATTATGAGAAAATATTTAAACTTACCTTTAAGACCTTTTCGTACGATTACAATGAAATTCAGAAAGAAAAAAATCATGAAAATGGTGAAATTTACGTGTCTGCAGCTGGTTTAAAAATCCTTCAATGAGGTCAAAACTTTGTAACGTTATAAGATATCTATTAATAGAATATTTGAAATATAAATTCTGAAAAAACATTTAAACTTACCTTTAAAACCTTTTCGCATGATTACGATGAAATTCAGCAAGAAATATATCAGGAAAATGGCGAAGTTTACGTGTCTGCAGCTGGTTTAAAAATGCTTCAATTCGATCCAAACCAGTTTAAGTAAGTAGGGTGAAACCATTACTTTTCAGGGGATAGAAAATGTATATGAAAAACGTTGAATAGCTCTATTTATAATGGTGAAAATGAACTGTCCTATAAATAGGATGCTGGGTGGAAACGGGCTAAAAGCATATTTATATAGGTATAACATAAGATATATAGGTATAAAATAGTTCGAACAACATTATGTCCATAACATGTGTCATAAAACAAGAAACTACTATGTCAATTAATACAATTTCTAAATTAAAATTACTGTGTTGAAGTTTCCTTCTACAATAATAATAAAAAAAATATTAACATGGAATACGAGAGTCGAAATTTAAAATAAATATTACTATTAAATTAACAGTTGTTCAATTTCCTGTGATCATCAAATAGTTTTCTTGTTTGTCTCAAATACGAAATTAATGATTATGCTAGAAATGTTATTATCTCTTTGAAGGCATTAAATTAAAAGCCCAATAATTAGTACTTTTCGTCATTAAATAATTTAAAGTCAATTAACATTTTATTGAAATTTACGAGCTAAATTTAAATTACTATACAAGCCTATTAGTAGATTAAGCATGTACTTAATCATAGACAGTTAAAGAGATCAATCTATAATCATCTTTGTTAGAAGACTTGATTTTTAAAGTATTATGAAGAGTATTTACAGTTTGATATTAACTACCTATAAAACGCAAATCTTTGATATATAACTGATAACCCAATGAAAAGGACGCAAAAACAAATAAAATGATAACATCTCTAGGTGTACGATACTATCTTATACTCTATAATGAATAAGCTTTAAAACATGTGAGACTATGTTACAGAAATATCGTAAACTCACAATATTGACATTAAAACACAATAAATTATAGTAGTATATGCAAATATTCTCTTAATATCCTTGTTAACATCTTGCAAAACACACATATATATATACATATATACATATATACATATATATATATACATATATATATATATATATATATATATATATATATATATATATATATATAAATATATATATATATATATATATATATATATATATATATATATATATATATATATATATATATATAAACAACATTTCGTAGTATTTAAAATAATATTTTACATTTTTCCAAAACATTTTCAAGCAATGTTAATAAATATCATATTAAAATTCATATCCATCAAAAATTGTTATTATATTATATAAATATTTATATTATATAAAGTTATTATATAAAGTTAGTCTCTTATATATCCGAAGTATTACAAATTATATGTACAATAATATTGACAGATATAACTTCAGTTTATGAGAGTTTATTTATGTATTCAGTTTCTAACATTATAATAAATTTTATTAAACTAACATTTACTATAAAATATTAATCTGCAAAAGACCTTTTCTAAAAATGGAATAAGGACACGTTTAATGAAAATAAAAAAAAATATCTATCACAAACTTTCGAAAAATTATTTTCTCTAAGCTTCTTAAAATCATTAATCTTCCAGAATGGAAAACAATACACTGATACCAATAATCAGGTTTCATTTTCCTTAAATTTTAATAAGTTATCTGTTTTCTGAATTATGGGAGTGATTTATTTTTCCATTCAATAATTTGTAACGGTTCATTTTCCCTTACTTAATTAGTACTTTCAAAGGGGAAAAGTCATTTTTAACAAAAATACAAACGAAGCAGTGCGACACCAAATATTTCAAAAATCAGAGCGGATTTTTAAGTATTATCTCCACAGATTTAATACCCTCCTAATTGATTACTTTGGAGTCAAAGAAATATAAATGGCTAACAAGAATAACGAATTTCCTTTAAAATGAAGTATATCCTGGAAACACCATTATCGGAATTAGATGTGGTCGGGAATTAATTTCAGTTAGAATCACAGAAGAAATTTGTTTTAAAGAAAGATTCTATTTGCAATGCTAATTCCTGGAAGGAAGCATTTGATTTCTTTGCA
>CM063508.1:883201-885701 GCA_032207245.1 Pardosa pseudoannulata | reverse complement strand
ACCATTGGCTTCTCATTCTATACAAGAAATATATGTACATTTTAAAACTATAGAACAAGATATATATTGTTAGAAAGAAGTCAGGAATTCATGATATCCGACTAAAATCCATGTTTAATAAAGCAGTTAACTACTTTCGATGATATTAGGAAACTATAGGAGGATTATTCGTTTAGTGATATTTTTGTAAACACAATTTTGTAGTGAAATATAAAGTAACTATTTGGAAATCTTACAAAATTAAGAAAATTCCTTAATAAGAGTAAGATTCAGATAATTATTCCTTAATTAAGAACATTTCTGAAAATGTTTAAGGTCACTAATCTTTTTACCCGTGTTTTGGTCAGCAACTATTTACATTACGTGTACATGAAATCTTAAAGCATCTGCAACATAATTATCTTATCAATATAATTACAGATTTTAAAAAGTAACAAAACAGTATTTTAATAAGTTAAAAACAAATGAAACATCTCAAGCTGGCCTAAGAGTAAGGGCTGCCAGAAATATTTCGTATATAATTTGGCCTGCCAAAATTTTGAATGAAATCTTTAACTTCGAACCACCAAAAAATGCATTCAAAGTATGTCTCAGAATAAATCCTTTAAGCATAATTGAAGGTATGAATTGCATAAAACCCTTATGCATTCAATTCGCATGCTAGCTATTCATATTATATGGCGTGGTATTTCAATTAATTAAGATCAGATGAGATTAAAACAGTTTGCTGTATTTTGTTTCAAAATAAATAAAAGCACAATAATGAAATATAACTATATTGGTTGCTTATATATAGCTCGCATATGAAAATAGGATACAGATATCATCTTAGTAATGGCGAATGCTATAAGAAGGAAGTGCATCTCCCCCCTCCCGTATTGGAAATAACAATAATAGTAAATAAAACAAAAATATCCATTAATTTCAGTATTAAACAGTTATTAAAGTACATTTATTTAAAGTATTTAAGGATTAAATAAAGGAATAACTCATAATAGTTTTGTGTTGTGCTGGAAAATTTATATTATGTTTTACATAGATTATTTGAGTTAATTTTTTCATGCCAAAATTCTTATGTGCATTTCAAAATCTTGTTTTAATTAATAATTATAAAAAGAAATCACAACCATCAAAGAAATAATACTAAATCCATTTAAAAGATCTTTAAAACTATATCAACAAAAATGTAATTAATTGCATATTTTTTGTAGAAATAATTATTGTACTAAAACTAGAGCACGTGTCAACTTTATCTGAGAAAATGTAATGGTTTAACATAGTTTTGAATTTTCGACCAGATTAAATATGGATATTGTTATTTTCAAATAAGTTTTTTGTATTTTAGTGTAACGGTTCTTGAAACTTCTAGAATTTTACGAACACAGAATAGCATATTGATGCATACCGTCTAAATTTATTTACTGAATCTCAGGGAAAAAGATAATTTACTAAAACACTGTTTTTTATATATTTTTCTCTATTGATTACAGCAGTTTTGAAGGAATTAAATAAAAAAAACTGTTTTAAATAGAAATATAAAAAATTTATTAAGTTTTCATCAATATAAAGTAATATCTGAAACGTTACTAACTTATGTAAAAAATAAGTTGCAATTTTCAAAATTAGATACCTTACCTCTATAAATGTAGAAAAATATGCAAAGCAAGTAAAAAATGTTTATTGAGTGCATCCAGGATTTTTTTTCAAACTTAAAACAACACAAGAATGTTTGAAAATTATCTTATTAAATAGGAAAAAACTGAGTATCCCCTCCCCACAATTGAAATTGAAATTCTGGTGATGAAATTTAAAAAAAGAGTAATTGTTTTAAAAAGTTGTGATCTGATATCAGGAATTAATTTTCTTAAAATATCAAAAACAAAATACTGATATTAATTGAAGATTACATTCCCGTCTCTCGGATATTCAATATTATTTAAAAATATCCTTTTTTAGTAAATATGATTCCTTATTTTATGTGACATATGATCAGAAAGTCATCGATTTTCAAATGCTTTAATTTATTAAAACATGCAATATTACACCCGAGGAAAACAATGTTAGGAAAAACATTGTATTTGAAATTAATGCATGTTTATCATAAGAATACTCCTGTTACATGATTGCAAAATTTTATATTTTTCTTAATGTTATTGTTGACTTTAAGCTTGCCAAAATGGATTTCTTTTTTACTAAATGGTTAAAAAGATAAGAATAAGAAACTCATGTGATATTTGTTCTCTTAATTTGAAATAATTGGTAATTGTATAGCGTGGAATTTAATTTTTACTAATGATAGCTTCAAATATTTTTGTAAACAATATTTTAGAATATTGCAAATGCTTGAATCACTCGAGGATACTTTATATCTGATATATTCCTGAGAACATTTTCCATTTTTTATTTCGTACTACATAACAGAGGAGTCTCATTAAATATGTAAGTTTTGAAACGAAATTAATTTTGTGCTGAAAACATTGATATTTTGAATATTTTAAAT
>CM063508.1:845701-875701 GCA_032207245.1 Pardosa pseudoannulata | reverse complement strand
TTAAAATTGAGACAGCTGAAAAGGAATAGACCATAAAAATCATATTATAATTTTCATTTTACGATAAGAATTCAGAAAGTGCCTATTTTGGAACCAATCTCAAAATATAGCTATTTTATAATGTCAAATCTTTTCTGGAGTTCTGGATAAAAATTGCACATTAAATTTAAAATAAAATTTAATCAAATGTTGAAAGAAATTAGTCATATTTATTTTATAAGTATAAAATTAGTAACATACTTATTAGGAATATTGTGGACTATTTAGACTATTTATTTTAATTTTTGTAATGACTTTCGATGTGCTTCGTAGTCGGGTATATTTAAATTTAAATTAATGCTAGAAAAGACTGATATTTCAATCTCATTTACAACAAAAACTAAATATATAAGTTTTGATTATATCTTTAATTTTTAACTAATTAATACATAATAATAGATGTAGAAAAAAACTAGTTAGAGCTTCGAGATTTGCTCGTCCAAACTTCTAATAATTTTAATTAGGTTAATACATTTTTGCTACTTTCACTAAGTTAGGCATATTTTACGACCATATAAAAATCTAACAAAGATAAAACATCAGTATCAGTATTAGAAACCCCCGTCAGTCATCATCCTATGCAACTTATTCATTGAACTGTTGTCTTGTGAAATATTTCCTTTTCTTTCACATTATTTAATAAATTCCGTAAAATTTATAGAACATGCCACTGTTTTGTCACTTAGGGCAGATAGAAATTTTGAGCTTGTCAGCTCATTTTAATAAAGAACCTTCCTTTCCGGAATGTAATTCGACAGTTTTATGTTCTTAGTAAACGTATATACGACGTTATTGAATTTTTAAAAAATAAATAGATTTAAAGAATAAATATCACTCTCTTAGTTTTCTAAAGCTAGAAAGTAAAGTAAGTCAAAAATATTCCATTAATTTACTTTAAAAAAAATACTAAGAAAAATATATATAGAGTCAAAGAATAAAATCTCTAATATTGGTAAAACAGATAATAGATTGTAAATGTAAAAAAGAAATTTAAAACAAATCATTTCATTTTTAATCACTTAACATTTAAATTTATAATTGTGTTGGGAATTTGTTAATATAAATTAATTATAATTTTAAGGAAAATTATAATTTTAATATTTATTAATGTTTCACTTTAATTGCTATGAGCACTTCCCTGTGGTGCATAAATATATTTGTCATTGCGTTAGAATACACTTACCGTTAAATTTCATTCCTATAAAAAGTAAAGTTTAAAAACAGAAAATACCGATAGAAAAAATATCCATCCTTTCTTTAGAAGGTATTTGTTTTTTATTGAAGAATCTCTTGTTTCTACATCATTGGTTTCCATACATCACTGTATGAGCTTGGAGCCGTAAATAATTACAAAATGATAAAATAGTAACAAACTTAATAAAAATCACAATAAGAAATAAAAATAGTAAAATACAAACAATAAAATATTAAAAACTGTAAAAACAAAAGAAAATAAAAATCTGGGTATCGACTGCAAGACAGTATTTATAAAATTTCATATAAATATGCAATTGGTAGATTTCACTTTTCAGGTATACAAATTTTATATGTGTTACATCTCTTATAACTATTTCATAACTGATATTGATTTCAAATAATTAAACACATTATGTAAATATTTCATAAATTGAAAAGGAATTTCACAGTTGCAAAAGCACTTGCTGCATTGCATACATTCGTAACATGAAAAGAAAAAATAGTATTTTAAATTCAATGATTTTTTGATAATTTTATTGTTTAAACTGCTAATTTTTTATATCCATTTAACCAGAAATTTATTCTTTCCTAATCAGCGTTTTTTTAAATTAAAACTGTCCTCTTGAACAGCTGCAGACAGACAACAGCAACCCTATTATTTTATACGAAATACTGAATAGCTTTTATGAGAAATATTGAGTAGATATTGCCCCACTCCATATGTAAACTTAGAAAATATGGGCAGGTCCAGCTCGTTTTACAGCGCAACATATGAATGGGTATCCGATAACAATACTTTGTGCTTCTTTAAATCAAAATTGTCCTCTTGAACAGATGAAGAGAACAACATTAACCCTACTATCTTATGAGAAATATTAGAGCAGCTCTTGAGAAGTAATAAATAGATATTGCCTCACACCACATGTTAACATAGAAAACATTGGCAGGTCCAACTCGTTTTTCAGAGCAGTATATGCATGAGTATCAAATAACAGTACTTTGCTTTTCTTTAAATCTAAATTGACCTCTTGAAAAGCTACAGAGAAGCCACATCAACCCTAACTCTCTTATGAGAAATATTAAGTAAATATTGCCTCATTCAACATGTTAACGTAGAAAATATTGGCAGTCCAGCTCGTTTTTCAGTACAGTGTATGCATGGGTATCAAATAACAATATTTTGAGTTTCTTTAAATCAGAACTGTCCTTTAAAACAGCTGAATATAGGCCACATCCGCCTTACTCTCTTATGAGAAGTATTGAGTCGCTCTTATGAGAAATATTAAATAGATATTGCCTCACTCCATAATGTTAACGTAGAAAATATTTGCAGGTATAACTCGTTTTTGAGCCCAGTATATGCAGGGGTATTAGATAATAATATATCCTACAAACATTTTTCATTTTATTACATAAATTGTCATTCGATGCATATCATTAAAACTATAAACTAACATTTAAATGTAGGAATAATAGTTAATATTTTTCTCCTGTAAAAGACATTCAACCAGATCATGTACTTCAATAAAATAGAAAAAAATCATGTTCCGGTATTATAAAATTATATTTAAAATTTTTCTACATGGAATATAGCCATCTGCCAATCGTACCGACTGAAAAAATATCCCTGTCGATGTAAATTTTCAGCTGTAGAATGAGTGTATGAAATTTAAATATAGATAAACTTAGTGGAGGTTCCATAAGTATAACAGAAATAATAAGTATTGTCACATGTGGTTAAGTTCTACTCAAGAACTTCCAAGGGATAATTAACAGCCACAGTTACATTGTTGTCCAAATATTTTACATAATTGTAAATAACCATTATGGTCAATATTTATTTTCGTGAATATCATCACAAATTTATAATCGCGAAGAAAAGGTAAGACAGTGCAATACAGTTATAACAGAATAAAACAAAGGATAATATTCACCTCTATATCAAAAGAAAACAATTCAACGACGAATTACACGACAAATAATTTATACTTTAGTTCTTGAAATAAAAATGTGATTTAGCAGTTTAACCCATAATGCACCGCTGTCCTATAAACAGGACAGCAAATAAAATTCCATTTAATAATAAAGTTATAAATATTTTCTGAGTGGATTTTATTTTAACACCTTTAAAATAGATAAACTTTAGCATGGTAACAACAAAAAAAATGAGAAATCAAATTTTATTGTATTGTAAAATTTATTTTTAGCAACCTCTTAAAAATTGTCATTTTTTAATCTTTAATTATTTATTTATTATTATTATTATTTAAACATTGTGGAGGTTACTTTTAGTTTAAAAACAGAGCTAGTAATGTAGCTGAAAGTTTTTGTTGAAAATTGTATTTTACACGTGATTTTGTAAGCATAAAAAAGGTTCCCTAAAATTGACGACTGTCCAATCCCGATTATTTTTCTATGAATTCAATATTGCATTCGATATTGATAGCGCACATTCTTTTCTTATCTTTCAATGAACACCAGATCAAACACCTGTTCTCACACCTGAACGCAACAAGGGGTAAATAGATGTCTATTCTAATCAGAAAAACTGGAGATTGCAAGATAAACTTACTCTCTTACTGCCAGTTCTATAACTGCAAGAGAAAACCTATATTTTTTATATGATGTTGTTTAATATAAGTTGGACTTTGATTTGACTGTTTCCACAAATTCCACCTATGAATCAGCCTAATGCAATGTAAGTGATATTTGTTAAGTTTTAGTAGTGTAATGGACCGTTGTCCTATTTATAGGACAGCCAAATAAATAAAAAATTAAAAATATTTTTTCAAAATTTTGGTTTTATATACTTAGTTACACCATATTAATGATATGGATTAAGTTTTAATAGCTTACAGAAATATTTAGTGGGTGTGGTACAATTTAAAGTTTTTTTTTTGATTTTTTTTTTTTATAAATATTTTAAAATTTACAATAAATAAAAAGTTTTAAATAATATTATTTGATATTTAATGGTAAATTTATGAAAAAAATAAAATTAAATAATACCAGTGCCTGTTGTATTACCAGGTTAAAACTTAAAATCATTGCTATCTAGGATAAAATCTAATAAAGGCAAATGTTAAATCAGTCATAAATTGCAACACATATTAATTACATCTATACATTCATGAAAACAAACGTATGTTTGTATAAGCATGGATATACCGGGTGGCCATAATTAAACTGACAGTGCTCACAGTGTTCTGTAGCTCGATCTATTTTCAAGAATGACGCCACATTTTTTAGGAAAATTAAACAAGACGGGAACAAAAGATTCCGAAAAAACAAATTAGTTCAAAAGGCACCGCTAGGGAATGTTTGGAGCTGTTTTAAAAAAAAAATAGGATGTTAACAAATACAAATAATACGGAAAATAATTTCTTAATTGTATCAATGGATGTAAAGTGAAATTTGAATAAACAACTTCTTCTGCTCAGCGTACGTGATATTGCAGATCACAAGATTTTATTGGCGTTTATGTAGATTTTACGCATAATAAAAGGTAATTTTATTCCGTATTGATTTGTATTCGTTAATACTCTATTTTCTATTACACAGCGCGAAATATTCCCCTAATGGTGACTTTTGGAACTAATTTGTTTTTTTGCGGAATCCTTCTTCCCCCGTCTTGTTTAATCTTCCTACAAAATGTATCGTCATTCTCGCAAATAGATCGCGCTACAGAACACTGAGTACTGTCTGTTTAATTATGGCCACCCTGTATTTATATATGTTCATAATGTGGGTATTCAAGTATTTATATTTATGATAACTATATATCGACTATACTTAAAACATAACTTAACATTAAACGAAATGTTGCAAATTACACACGCGGAAATCTGGAATCACAGCAATGAAAGATATAGAAAAAAAATTGCTATTATGTCTGAATTATGACAAAATGTTGTATATATAATTAAATTTGCATATGCAAACAATATATATAGATAAATTGATTAAGGAAAGTTTTACTATTTCTGTATCTTTCTAGATTATTTACCACTTTCGGATTTAAAAGAAGATTTGTTTTAATGCCACACAGGGACATTTTATACAAAACAGCTTACGCAATATTTTCTTAAGATATAAGATATAATTTTCTTTAAAATTTTCCAAGAAAAATTTTAGTTTATAAAATTCCTTGAAAAGGGTTTCTGACAAAGAATAAAAGCTTTCATAAAGCGAAAATACATTATATAATCTCTATAATTAAAAGCTTACATGATGTTCTTAGCCCATTACGTGCTTTTCTCTAAATCCATGTACGTAGCAAGAAATACATCGCATGCTTTTTAGTCTAAATTAATGTTTTCAGCTCTTTACATATTAAAAGTAAGATTGTTTGCATTAAATATTAAAATTTTAATAGCTGGATAAGTATGCTGCTTTTCTCTTTTTAAATCATATTACATAAAGGAAGTAAATATCATGTAATGTACAAGACTTACTAGCAGACGAGTTAATTAAAAAGAACTTTATATAAAAACTTTAATATTTTGATTATGGTTTCAGCTATGTCATTTTAATAATAAAAAATGCTGTTTGTATTACCGTGGCTAACTAGAATGAATTTATATTAAACTACTTTTCTTTTTTTTTCATTGCAGTAAAATTATGATGGAAAACTGACGTATTTATCCTCATATTCTTATTTATGTTAATACTGACAGTATAATATGCTTACATTTTTCAAAAATTTCAATTCTTTTTATTTTTATAGAATTTAAAATCTGAAATTCAGTTTTACAGTTTTAGGATTCCAAAAAAATAGTTAAAAATTAAGTTTTTAATATACATATTTTTTCAATGATTTTCGGGTGAAAAAATATAGGGTTTTTTTTATCAGTTAATATATTTAAGGTTTAAAAAAATACATTTCTCAAAACAACAAAACTAATGGTTTCTTACGTCACAGTAAAAACAATATAAGCATGCATGCCGAAAACATAAAGACATTTGACTCATGTGGTAGAGAAAGTCTTGGAATTTAGCATCTTTACGCTGTGGTTCCCTAGCAAAAGAGGGAACATAATATTTATAACAGGGTTTGTGTGTTGTTAATACATTATCATTATATGAATATGTTATAAATCCGTATATCTACAGTAATGGTTCTAAAGTTTTATTTGAAAGTATTTTCTACCCAGACCGAAGGCTGAGTGCGAAGCAGCTAGTACATTCATATGAATTGAATTACCATAATAAATCTAAGAAATATATTCTAAATATATAAAAATGTATACTTGGCGATTTATCCTTTGAAGGGCCAAAGGAATTTTAGTAAGATCATTTGAATAGAACAAAATTATCTATAAATGTATGTTATTGCACTGTGCAATTCTCTATGGGACAGAATGCTTACATCAGGTTTCCGACGCCAGAGTGGAATAATGATTACAGTATTTGGTAAGGAAATAAGTAATTTGTCCCCTTAATACTTTTTGGAGAACAGCCAAATCCTATCATTTCCTGTAGTAAATATTAGTATTTCATATTAAACCATGAATTATTCTTCCTTATTTGTATCTCCATTTTTTATTGAGAGGCTCCCACATATGGTAGATTTAACCCCAGTCATATTTGTAGATTATCAAGAAAAATCATTTACCATTTCATAAATTCATGGTGTCATTTCGATAAATGACCCTGATTTTCTTTTGTCCTCGTATAGAAGTAATCATTGACCATAGTCCTCCAAACTTAACTAAATCATTTGAACTTATAAGAAATGTTCGTACTAAACCTTAAAATTAATTTTAGTAGTGCTAACATCCATATACTATTTATGCAAGTTTTAAAAAATAGCTTTTAGTAAAATATTTCAATGCATCATTTCAAAGCTGATGCACATTAAGTTGAAAAAAAAGCCTTATAATGTTTTGATACATTTATATTCTCTGTTTAATTTCCTGTCAAATGATCGGAAATCGCTCTCATCTTTTTAATATACTTATTTTCACTGTAATTCATGTCTCATTGTGTGAATTCAAGATTTCATTACAATAGATGGTATTGGTTATCATCTCTCCTGTGTAGAAATAATAGTTAGCTATAGTTATCTCAAAACCAAATCATTTCACTTTTATTAGTTCAAATGATTTAGTTTTGTTTGGAAATGAGTGTTTTAATAAGTCTTTAAATTAGTGTTAAAAGTACTATAATCAATGCATTTCTGGAAGTATTAAAGTTATGTTTTCTAGTAAAATATTCAGAGTATCATTTAATAATTACAAAATATTAAATCACACATATGACATATAATGATTCATTATCTTCATATGCTCTGCTTAATTTTCTATAAAATTATCGAAACTCACAATTCAATGTTAATATTCCTATCTTAACTGGAATCTATTTTCGAGTGTGTGAATGGTTTGAAACTACAAAGAATGCTTTTAACAATTTTTAAATTAGATTTTAAAACTACTACTACTCATTTTTGGAAGTATTAAACGATATGTTTTCAAGTAAAATATTGCTATGCATCATTTGAGGGCTATTATATATTAAATTGCAGCTTAGGCCGAGAAATGCTACAATATATTTTTATAGTCTGTATAATTTTCTTTAAAGAATATTTCTCTAAAGATTGCTTTTTGGAGAACAGCCAAATCCAATCCTTTCCTGTAATAAATATTAGTATTTCATATTAAACTATGAATTATTCTTCCTTATTTGTATCTCCATTTTTTATTTAAGGGTTCATACATATGGTAGCTTAACCCCAGTTATATTCGTAGATTATCAAGAAAAAAGTACTTACCATTGCATAAATTCTTGATTTCATTTCGATAAATGACCCTGATTTTCTTCTGTCCTCGTATAGATGTAATTGTTGGCCATAGTCCTCCAAACTTAACTAAATCATTGGAAATTATAACAAATGTTCGTACTAAATCTTAAAATTAATTTTAGTACTTCTGCAATTCATGTATTATTTATGCAAGTATTAAAAAATGTCCTTCTAAAAGCCATCATGTATTTAATATTCCTATCATCACTGTAATCAATTTTCTACTGCTTAAATTCATGGTTTCACTAATGATACTGGTGTTCATTAATCCTCGTGAAGCAGTTATTTTTGGATGTGCCTCTCCAAACTAAACTATGTCATTTAAAGCTATAAAAAAATATTTTAATATGTTTTTTCAAAATTAATACTAACAGTACTACTGCCAATGTATTTGTGGAATTAATAAAATATATGTTTTGTAGTAAAATATTGCAATATATTATTTAAAGGCTATACTTAATTAAATTGCACATATGCATTAAATGTTTCAATACATTTCTATGTTCTGTTGAATCTTCTGTAAAAGTTATGGGAAATAGCTGTCTCATGTATATTATTCTTATCTTTAGCCTAATGCAAAACGAAGCTTGTTAATTTGGGCATCAGTGAAAAAGCTATCAAAATTACGACAAATGTGTATTCTAAAAAAGGGAATAACTATACATAGAAGAAAGTATTTGGTTGAAAACACGTCAATTACGTGAAAACTGTTGAAAATGACTATAATATTATAACCTAAATTTGCATAAATATTTTATATCAGTTTCATATAGTATTTATGCTAAGGGCTACCATTTTTCTAAACTCGAGTTTATTTCCTTTATCCTCTTCTTCAAGGAAATTCCTCTTATGTACTAGATGTATGAAAAAACTTAAAAATATTATTTCATGATGTCAGACATTTATTACAATATTGCACAATGCAGAATTATTCTACCGTGTGTAAAAGAAGAAAGATATGATTTAACACTGAAATAAAGTATAACACGGGATCTACTTTCTAACGAAAGTAATCAAATGTTCACCTATCTCTAAATGTAGAGAAACATATTACATTTCGATAGTATTTTGAAATAGTTTTATATCTAGAAAGTGAATGTCGTTTTTATTACACAAACAAATACATATTTCTATTCAGTTTTATATTTTATATGCTATTATATGTTTTATGTACGGGTATATTATATATTGCAGTTGTTTAAGGGAGAATAATATCAAAAATGCATTGTCATCCCTTTTCTTTCATCAAAGACTGTGTTCGGCAAATTTTACTTTAAAAGTTTTACGAATTCATTAATAACTTATAAATTTTATTCATGTCTGTCATTTTCAGCATTTTTAAACAAATACACAAAATGAAAAAATATAAATGACGCACAATATCATTTTTTAAATGTTTGAATATTATTTTACACCGCGTGTAACTATAAATTCGTGTTATCCCGTTCTAAAAGTAATTTGAAAACAAATAAGTAATAATGTATTTTAAGAATGTACTATAAAGCAGTAAACTATTTCAGATTACAACACACTTACGCCAAATGTTGTATCAATAATTTCAAACGAATTTTTTACTTTCCTATTAGAAATGAGAAGAAAAACATATACCACGCTGAAAAATTCCATTCTTAATTTTTTATTCTAATGTTTAAAAATCATGGTTAATTTCTTACGACTTACGTTTTAAAATTTTAACATATGCACTTTTTCCATTCAATATCTTAGAATTTGTAATTATAAAACATGGAAAGTGGTATTTTATTGCAATTCGTTACCGAATGCTTTTGAGCTGATTTAAATCTGTATAGTTTGGAATGGTTAAAATATTGCTTAAAACGGAATTTTAAATTAGTTCTGAAATTCACTTCAGGTAAAGTACTTCTTAAATTGTTAAATTTCTATGTTATATACTATTACTAAGAAATAGTTAAGATTCTGCATAAATAAAGTTACAAATAAGCCTTAGGCTTATAATATATCTGCACAATGCTTTTAATTTCCTGTAGCGAAATAGCAAAAATCTCTATTGCATACAGATTATATATATTTTCTTTGAATCACAATCACTGTGCATTGAAATCCGTAGTTCTTTTAAAATGTTGGTAACCTTGAAGGGCACTAAAAATATCTAGTTATAACTATTCTTACAATCGTATTGAAGCATAAGAATAGTATTTTCTAAATTTACATTGCATCCTTTTTTTAATATTTCTTATAAGTATTGCTCATATAAAGATGCATTAACAGACAATTCCTTACTACCAAGCTCACATTAGAGGATTACATTAGAAGATAATACTTACATCTGTATATACAGTCTCAAATGATTCTAAAAACTAAAAAGCTAAAACACGGCAGTTCCATTAGAAGCACATATTCATACACATCCATCCAGATTGAATGAAATTCATCAAAGGGTTTATATTTCTAAACAAGACAAATTTTTAACAAGTATAATTGCTCCTCATTTAATTTTTTAATAAGTAAACCTAAAAATCTTAGGTGTTAAATACGATTATTCATTTCTATCTTTTTTACCTTGTAGGTATTTTATACTAAAGTCGAAAATGATGAAAGTGAAACCATGGGGAAAGTGGTTTATATTGAAGAGTGATGCCACAATAAGTTTTCGATTTTGTATCAAGATACGTTCTATTTAGTTTTTATTATACTTAAGTTAATTAAGGGCGAGTCATTTTTAATAAATTTATATTTCTGTGAGATTTATGCTGTTTTTGTCTGTATATTGTGAGGATGATGCCACGGGTATTTTTAGATTTTCGTTATTTACCATGCTTGAATTTCTGTTTTTATTTATTTTGAGTATTTCTTTTTTAGGTGAGTGATCAATCTGAATCCTAGAAAACATTCAGTGCAATGCCAGAACGTTCGAAAAAACATCTAAAAAGTACACAGGTGAAAGAGCTATTACTGAACAACAGATGCTTATACCACAGATTTTATGCAGGTGGTATAAATTATGTAACTGTTAGCAGTAAAAACTTGATAACCGTACAAACTGAATAACATAACAAATAGTTTAGTTACTATACGAAGTTCCAATTTTCAGCTTGGCAATGAATGTGCCAATGACATTTTGGACATTGAAAGAATAAATTAAGCTTTCTTAAAAATTTGAAAGTTGCTATAAGAAATTTGAAAAGTTCAGCTAATATTTACGCGCAGTGAATATAAAAACACATCGGAAAATTTATTATTATAAAAATAATCAGATATAAATATGTTAAAAGTAACTATTTAGAATATGTAAGCTTTGTTAAAGTATTTACGAATTGTCAATCTCAGTAACATTTAAAACTTAGTAAATATATAGGGTAGAGTCAGGGTTTATGTGTATATTTTAAAAATGGAATATTTCATTTCCATTTAGTTTATAAAAATAGATATTTTAAATTTTATAATGTTTCCTACACAATATGTTTTATAGATCCCAATCCAGGTTTTGTTAAGGTTAAAGAAAAAAATACAAGGACTACTCTAGTTTTAAAAAATAAATCTGCAAAATAAAATGTTAAGAGAATTACATGTAGGAAAGTTGATTTAATTATTAAGTGTATGAAATTTTATTTCTAATATTTTAAATTTAATATTTTCTTCTAATTTCTTGTTTGATATCCCCTTACTTTAGTAACGAATACTTTATCGGTATTATAACCTCTAACAAATAGCTTATCGGTATTATTCTCTTCTGATTATTTATATATATTTTTTACAAATAAATTCATTAAATAACTCAATACTTTCAAACATTTATACTAAATACATTGAAGGCTAAATATTCTATTGGTAAATTTAAACTTCAATTTAAATCAGTTTTCCTTTCACTTGTATCATCTTTATACTTTATTACTCTAAATTAAAAACTAATCTAATTAAATTTACTTAAAATTACTCAAAATTTACTTAATTTACTTAAGATTACTCTAATTTAAAACTCTAATTTAATTTAATTATTTGCAATAATTTAACTAATAAGTGATTAAAAAGTATCATTCAGCAAGTTTTAACTAAAATAATAT
The DNA here is from genome assembly GCA_032207245.1 of Pardosa pseudoannulata. NCBI lineage: Eukaryota > Metazoa > Arthropoda > Arachnida > Araneae > Lycosidae > Pardosa > Pardosa pseudoannulata. The sequence continues at coordinate 863,626 of CM063508.1, read as the reverse complement.
TATTTCAAAATATGTTCTATTTTGTGTACGTATACATCAAAATATAAAACCTACTTTATATCAATATCTAATTATTCACTATCTTCAAATTTCCTTCAAGCCAAACATTCTTCCATGTTAACAAGATGCATGGTTACTAAACATCACTAATTTAAAATAGATGCTTTTAAAAATTGTGCTGTTATAAAATGTATATTCATTACGTTCCTTCAATTTATCAATAACCATGCGACAAAGTGAATCATTAACTTTGTGCGATAAACGCTATGTTTCTGATAAATAACGATGTTTGTGTGTGATGCCAAGGAACGAGCTGGCAAGCACTGCAACAACTGCGTTTATATTATATCAAAACACCGTTCCCTATTTAATCTAGCTTAGTAAGCATATGTCATTTATTTTGCAGGAATGATTAATAGAATGGATCTGTTTGTTATATGAAAGAACTTTGTATTCATTCTTAGTAAGTAAATGCAATGAAAAGATATGGAATGCTGAATATAAACAAGGATGTATTTCAAATAATACCTGCATATGTAACTTTAATTTAAAGTATTATTACTGTTATGGTACGTAATATAAAGAATATTTTCTTAAAAGATTTTATAACAGATCTTTGCTGAAAAGAAATTACTTTTATTCAGATAAATGATGAGTTTGCAGAAATATTTCATGGCTAGACGAAAAGTAAATATTCCAAACTTTCAATTGTTTGATAAGTACAAAGTTGATAAATGGTGAATTATAATATACCAAAATTAAGTTTGATTTCAAAGTAAAAGCTGATTGAGTATACATATACGTATATTACATTTAAAAAACAATTTTATTTTGAAATATTGAAAAAAATTCGTCAATTTAAAGTAGAATTCTAGAATGTAATTAATTAATTAACAAACCAAGATCCTGCAGTTTTACATGAACGCGAGTCTTATATTTTACGATAGTTGTTATTTTCCCGTATATAGCATGAAAAATGTCAGAAATGAATAAATATTCATAATTAATTTGATAGGAAATAAAATGTTATCTTTATTTTTGCAAAATGCAAATTGTGTTATATTCAAATGAAAGTAAATTCTTTTTTATATATTTATTATTAGTCACGTAGAAAGGCAATCATGAATTTAATTTGTGAAAATTTAAGATTAATTATTTAAAACTATATTTTAAAAACAAAGATAGTTTATTAACCATTTCAGTCCCAGAGGGTTGTGAGAAAACACTTTCAAAGATTTCCGAACAGAGCAATCACGCTATATCGACATAGATATGGAAAGATATAACAGCTCTATAGTGCTTCTTTTATTTTAGGTCGACAAATCCCAAGCGGCTCGAGAGAACTTCTAATATATATATATATATATATATATATATATATATATATATATATATATATATATATATATATATATATATATATATATATATATATATATATATATATATATATATATATATATATATATATATATATATATATATATATATATATATATATATATATAATATATATATATATATATATATATATATATATATATATATATATATATATATATATATATATATATATATATATATATATATATATATATATATATATATATATATATATATATATATATATATAATATATATATATATATATATAATATATATTATATATATATATATATAATATATATATATAATATATATATATATATATAAACTTCTTATTTAGGAACTAAATTTATTAACTATTCTAATCTACATAAGAAACATTGCCATGTCTTGATTTTAATTTCCAAAAACCTTCAATCGCTTTTGACCAATCAAGACCATTATTCACAGTGTGCAAAGTGTAATCAGTTTCTAAAAGACATGGTTCAATTTTATTTATTTTTTTTTTATTTTTTTTTATTCGGGAAAATATAATGTAGTGTTTGTACGTACAAATTCGACCTTATTGTATGTAGAAATAATGTACATGTTCCATAAATGTAGCTATCATGAACATTTTATCACTACCTGTACAGCATATAATAAAAATGTTTAGTAAATATCGAATATTTCCTTTAAAAATTTATTTTTAAAAAACGCAAATTCTATAACTGTAATAAATTCATGGTGTTTATGAATGTAAACATTTTAAAGTTACAAATTAATTAACAAGGATACATTTGAAGAAAAAGTTTATACAAGCTTCACATATGAATCCTGGTAAATTTTAATTAGTTTTCCCCAAACTTATTAAGTCTATGCTTTCACAATGAAAATATTCTTTTCGTTTTCGAATTTTAGAAGGTGTTACACTAAAGGTGTTTTTTTTCTTTAATTTTTCATTTGCATTTTCCAACAAAGGGATTACAAAAGCAATTACAAAATATTAATTTTGAAATCTCATTCACAAATAAAAATTTCATAATGTAACGTATTTAAAATATCAGTCAAAAATAAAAAGTATTTGAAGAAAAATTTAATCTGTGTGAAATATTTCTTATATTTATTGAAATCTTTTGTGTGGCTAGGTGTTCAGGCTAATTCTTTGGTAACAATTTGCTATCATATTTTAATTAAAAAAATATGTTAAGAGCGTATTTCTTTGTGAAGAATTTAATTTGTCAGACTGTAGTCTTATTTTTTTCTTTAAAAGTAATTTTCAGAAATTTTAGTCTGTGTTATTAATTTTGAACTGAGATCAGTGTAATAGAATTACTTTTAGAAAAAGGTACATGAACAATTTCTTATAAATATTTTTATGTCGAGTGAGAAACTATTTTATTATTTTGTATATTTATGTAAAATGAACTAAAAGTTTTAACATTAAATCTTTATATTAGTGTAATATTTTTACAAAAGATATCAAGAGGTTTGAGTACAACTACAAAAGATATGTGAGATTTTTTTATTGTTTATTGCTTGTTATGTTTGTAAAAATTTCAAATATAAAATATTTCTTCCTCTTCTGAAAACTGTTAATGCATATGCAACAATTAATAATATAGTAGTAAGTAACAGTAATTGGGAAATAAAATTTTACGAATATAACGAAAATGAGATACAACTTTTTAAACATAAATTTTAGGATATGAATAACATACACGTTTTTAACTTTATTTTAATTTTGCCTGCAAAATATTACATGAAAACTTTTATTAGTACACTTGTTTGTTTCAACTTAAAATGTAATAGTTTTACAGTCCTTATATATCTGAAAAATGTTACTGAATACGCAGCAATTTATGAGCATTTGGTAAAATGAGTAATTATGATATATAATATTCGTAATATAATGTGTACTAGTTAAAATTTAGAGTATGTACTTACATACTCTAAAAACATACTAACATTTGTAACTTTATTTTGAATTGTAATTGAACTATATTATTGAAAACTTATTTTGTAAATACATGCGTCAGATAAGATATAAAATATAATATCTTGATAATGGTAAAACATTAAACCATAGGTAGTAAATGCGATAGAAATATAGTATACATTCAGTTACTTTTTTTTGAACCAACATGTTTAAATTTATGTTGAGTTTGAAGATTTTAAGCAGTTTTTTGTATTGAAAAATATAACACTACCTTCAATAGTTTAAAAGTAAAAGCACATGCAGGAATTAAAACCATGTGTTGAGAAAAATGACTTTAAATATTTCGTTTATCGTTTAATCACTATAAATCAGCTGTTACACCTTCGTCTATAACTGAATAAGTTTTACTAAGCTTTTAAACAAATTTTATCAAAATATACAAAATTACTTTAGCATTCATGTATATATTTTTTCTCTAAAAAATGGATATTTTTAAATCTTAGCGAAAATTTTTATATTTTTAAAAGATCATTATATATGGCTTTTCGTACTTTCGTGCCAAATATATAATGTAAAATATGAAGTAATATGTTACTAGAAGATAAATGTTTATATTTCTAAATTTATAAAACAGTAAATTATTAATAAGATTCAAAATTTATTTTCTAATGCCCTTTCTCGTAAAAAAATTTTAACAGTAAATTGTTTGATTTATTTTGGTGTTTAAACTTTAGATTGCATTTTTAAACCATTTTAAAAATTTTATAGTATAATATAAACTCAAAATCTTTTTTTTTTCATACGAAGATAATTCCATTCTCTTCAGTTAGACGCATTATCTAACTATCGAGTTAGATACATTGTCTAACTATTGCGTTAGATACATTATTTAACTATTGCGTTAGATACATTATCTAACTATTGCGTTAGATACATTATTTAACTATTGCGTTAGATACATTATCTAAATATTGCATTAGATACATTGTCTAACTATTGTCTTAGATATATTGTTTAGCTATTGCGTCTGTGTTATATCTCAAACTAAGCTCATGTTTTACATTCAACCCTGAAAATATCAAATTTAAATTAGGGGTGAAAGTTACTTTGTGACACCATTCCTAGCTTGCACTAACTATGTTATTGTAAGGAATCTCCAATTCTCTCTTGCACTCGCATTTCCGATTGCAAATCATACTCTTTATAACAAAAATAATATAACTGTTTGGATATACAATTAAATCCCAGATGCTAACAATTAAATCCGCGTTGCTGACAATTAAAACTCTGATGCATTGATGTATTCAATTACAGCTAGAAAAATTCTTTTTAAGCACTTAAACTAATGATTTTAAAATAAATTTTTAGAAAACAAAAACAAAGCTCTATTGTTGGCAAAGAAAATGTTTTTTTTAGTTCATTACTTCTTGCTGTGAATAAAATGAATTATTTTAAACTGAAAAATAGTCAGTTATCAATAAAATTTCATACAAAATCTGAGTATAATAAATATTAATATTGGAGAATTTGTCAGGTGGCATAAGGCCAACTTCAAAAAGTATCTGCTTTATGTGAATACTGTGTGCCTTTGAATATTTAAGAGAATGTACAAATTATATTTTGGCGTTACCTCATACAAAATAAAAATATATTATGTAATAGAAGCGTAAAAATTTCATGTAGTACCATTATATTCCTCATCACATTTCTTTTAAATTTATATATAAAGTAAGTATTTACAAACTCAAATGAATATATTTTAATGCCTTGCTAGAAATTGCTTTGTTAAAAATACCAAAGTATTGAACTCATGAACGTTGTTAAAGTCGTATAATTAAATAAAAGTAATTTTAGAATGTTTTACTTTATTATAAATGTGTCATTCCTTTTTTAAATGAAAAACACTACGTTTAACATATAGATATGAAAGAAAAGTGCTATCCTCACAATATTTAAATAATAGTACGAAGACACCTTAAAATAAAATAAATAATAAATTTTCTCCAAGAGAAATGGAAATAAAAAAGCATCTATTTAATAAAGAAAGGGATACTATTTCAATTTTAATTTTGTCAAATAGTAAAATAAGAATAAATGACATATTCAAAATTCCATCTAAGTGCTTGAGAGTTAGACTCAAAATTAAACAAAACTATCTTCAAAATCAATTCCTGATTTGCTGATTTAGGCAACAAAATAAGCCTTTTATTCACTTATTATTTCATGTTTTTCTTTCTCTTTCAGTATTTAATTAAAAGAAATACTTAAATGTTTAAATATGCCATAAAATTATATTATAAGATTGGGTTTTCACTTACATTTATTTCAATGTGATTAGTAGTTTTTTTTTTTTTTTAAATAATTTTTCAATGATTTGTCTTACCTTAGATTTTATACTGAATTATATAAAAATTAACAGAATGAATAAAATCTTCAGTTTTTAATACTGTATGAAATATTGTATGATAAATACTATATTAGAATATATTGCGTAGAAAAATCAAACCATTATTCTTTGATTTTATTTTCATTGTCATAATCTAGAGTTCTGTTACAAACAACTTAAATACATTTCGTGTTATTCCAATATTAAAATATTTTATTTCAGTATGAACATTAAAAATATTTGGTTATAATTTAGTAGATTGAGGAAAAAAAACTTTTAAAAAAGCATATTTTGTAAATCTTAACTACATTTGCAGCTATACTCCAAACACATAAAATTAATTCGTTTTAGAATAGCTTCCCATTTATGTTTCAAAAAATAATTTCATTGTATTTGTCTAATGAAAAACAAAAATATTGATAAAAAACATAATTGGAAGTTCTCTGTAATTTACCAAAACGTTTTTGATTTCTAATGTTGCCTTTTTCTTTCATATAAAAGCATTATATAGAGACATTTCATTAGATAAATATTTAAATAAATCCCTGCTCTCTTTTTACATTATTAGAGCAAAAGATACTAAGAGTTTTGAAATTTAATTCTATCGTCATAAAAAAACTTGACTAATATGATACTTTTTATTTGAGTATATCTTTCTCACAACAGAAAAAATATAAATGGCACATATAAGATTTCATGTCAACGAAATACTGCATGACAAAAAAAGCATATTGAATGTAATTTATTTTAAATATGTTTTGGAATGAATTAATAGCATCAATTAGATATATTTTCTCCGAAAAATTTACAATATTATAGGATAAGTGTATTTTTAAAACAATTTTTTACTCCAAGAAACAAAGTTCAATACTTATTAGCTAATTTGTTGCTTCAAAAAATAGGAATGGATTTCGCATTTGATATAAAATCACGGGAATCCCTCCATGAGGACTAATAAGAGTATAATTTCCTTTCAGAGTAATACTAGAAAATATTATTTAACGTAAAGAATGTAAACCCTAAAACTTTACACTCAAATATAGGATAAATTTATGTTATGTTATCCTTAAAGGTAAATGCATTTAAAAACTAAAATAAAATAATTTTAAAATGAATTCCCGGGAATATTTTTAACAAATTTTCAATGTCATTATATCATAATTGACGATAATATCATGCCCTAGATTAAAAATACTTTTTAACGTATCTCTTTTCAGTTGAATTTTTTTATTTCTCCTATAGATAGAAAGTAAATTCGCTTACTTTGAATATTATAAAGATAATTTTCATTAATTAGCTATCCTATTGAAACAAATCATGTATTAAACAAATTATTCTACACAAAGTTAAGAAAACATCTACATCTGCGATTCTCAACCTTTTTATATGCTACCGCCACCAAACAAAGACGAAATGTGTTCAACGCCCCCACCCTTTCTAAAATATCCCAATTTAAATTATAGGGTAGGAGAAGTACTCAAATAGAAGAGCAAAATTGTTCAAGTAATTTTCTTTAATACAGTTACAAATCAAATTTTTCTTATTCAGACATACTGAAACAACTCTCAAGCGAATGATGTGGCCAAGTGATTAGGGCACTAACCTTCGGTTCCCGCGTTCGTGGCTCCGAATCCCACAGGGGCATAGATATTCATAGCCCTTTAGAAATATATATATATATATATATATATATATATATATATATATATATATATATATATAATATATATATATATATATATATATATATATATATATATATATATATATATATATATATATATATATATATATATATATATATATATATATATATATATATATATATATATATATATATATATATATATATATATATATATATATATATATATGTATATATATATATATATATATATATATATATATATATATATATATATATATATATATATATATATATATATATATATATATATATATATATATATATATATATATATATATATATATATATATATATATATATATATATATATATTTCAAAGTTTCATGTCAGGGAATCTTAGCAAGAGAAGCTGTTAGTGTATTTAATCAACTGTTCAAATGTAATATAGCTGAACAAAAACATCGCCATGGAATTTTTCTTATTTTTTCGAATTATTTTTTCAATATCTTTAGTGACTTACCTTAATAAACTGCATGAAAGATAGCTTGTAGTTTAAAATATTATTATATAAAATTAATTTAAAATTGTCTAGAAACTTTATTCAGTAGCAAATCATAATTTAGGGTAAATTTATTATTAGAAATTATAACTTGAATAAATTGAGTTTAGTATTCATAAGTAGAATTAATGGATTGTTCTCCAAACTACAGAAGCTGTACATACTGTATTATATTAGCATCAGTAATATATGTACATGTGATAGTAAAGCTAAGATGATAAGATGTAGAAAATGCAATTCAGAAAATAAATGTTTAGTTTCTTAAACTTATTTTAAATTTTAAAAAAAGCTTTAAAAGCTAAAATGAATTAATTATAGAATGCTCTCCCGTGATCGTTTCTGTGAAGAATTTCAATGTACCCATCTCATTAACGATGTTAATATTACACTCTTGGATGCATAGATTATCATTTTATGTCGTATTTTGACGCCAAAAGAAGTCATGTGACCTCTTTTGGCATTGAAATGAAAACAAAATGCATCGTCGTACAAAATTTAAAGAAACATTTCATTGGATTATAGTCACTTTAAAGCAAATATTGCGATATCTTTTAGCAATTTTGGAGGAAAAAAATAAAGAAATATGAATATTAATTCCGTTTCTAGTAGCTGTCTATTTACTAGCTCCTTATATTGAGATACACATGTTATTAGAAATTAAAACCCAGCTTTAAGAAACTCGGTTTAATATTCTTTAGCAGCATTAAACAAAATAAACACACTTTGTGTAATAGTAATATTAGGAATATCCAAATACAGTATGGTGTAAAGAAATATAAATTATAGAAATTAAAGCTTCAACGTGCATATTTTTTTTCACCTTTCCTAAATTTAAAATAATTTACTAAAAAATATGCATTATGTATTAAATAAATTCTCCTTGACCTATTTTATGGTGAATTTCACTGTAGTAATCTCATAAACGGTACTATTACCACAGTCCTGGTTATACAGTATATCTTTAGAATTATTTTTTATTCATGAAAAATATCTCATTTATGCTTTATATAAAAATATGATACTTTTGCAATATAGAATTTAAAAAAAACTTTCATTATATAATATTAACTTCAAACGAAATGTTTTACTTCATCTTCACAATTTTAGAGCAAAAGAGATGAAAACATCTGAATATTAATTCCGCAGGAAGGAAACATATATTTAGGGAAAATTGTAATTTTTATGAGTTTCTTTCACAAACATACAAAAAATAAAGGACAGAATCAAAGCTTTGTGTAAAGAATTCAAAATAAATTTAAGTAATAATCCAAAATATTCTCTAAAATATTTTATTCATGAAAAATATTTCATTTATTCTTTATATAAAAAATATGATACTTTTGCCATATAAAATTTTAAAAAAAAACTTTCATTATACTATTAACTTCAAACGAAATGTCATCTTCACAATTTTAGAGCAAAAGAGATGAAAACATCTGAATACTAATTCTGCAGAAAGGAAACATATATTTAGGAAAATTTATAATTTTTATGAGTTTCTTTCACAAACATACAAAAAATAAAGGACAGAATCAAAGCTTTGTGTAAAGAATTCAAAATAAATTTAAGTAATAATCCAAAATATTCTCTAAAATATTTTATTCATGAAAAATATTTCATTTATGCTTTATATAAAAATATGATACTTTTGTCATATAGAATTTAAAAAAAAAACTTTCATTATATAATATTAACTTCAAACGAAATGTTTTACTTCATCTTCATAATTTTAGAGCAAAAGAGATGAAAACATATGAATATTAATTCCGCAGGAAGGAAACATATATTTAGGAAAAATTACAATTTTGATGAGTTTCCTTTACAAACAGACATAAAATAAAGGACAGAATCAAAGCTTTGTGTAAAGAATTCAAAATAAATTAAAGAAATAATCAAAATATTTTCTAAAATATTTTTCAAACTGATTTAATAATGCCAATAACGAAAATGTGTATTAAATACAAAATATCTTTTTCAATATCTTTAATGATTGAATTCAATCTAATACTTCCAATCAAAATTATAGTTAAAAATATAGTTTTTAGATAAAAGAAATAATTATAAAATACCTAAAAACTTATTAGTTTATTTATTAGTTTCTAATATTCTCAGATAAACTTATTATTAGAAATTAGAACATAACTTTGAAGAATTTAGTTTTATATTCTTAATAAAATTTAATGGCATTAAACAAAATAAACACATTTCGTGTTTTAGTAATATTAGGAACATTAGAATATAATATAACGTAAAAATTGTTTGTCAGGAAAATAGAGTTTTAAATACATATATTTTGCTTGAATTATCCTAAATTTTACGTTATGTATAGGAAGATAAAATAAACCAAATATAAAATGCATTTTCGTTAACTTTTTTCTAAAGAATTTCATTGTATTCATCTCCTAAACGATAAATAATACCACACTCCTGGTTACATAAAATATCCTTTGAGTTTTAATCCCCTCATCAAAAATATTTCATTTATGCTTGAGATGAAAACATAATATGTTTGTCACTCAGATTTCAAAGAAACCTTTCATTAGACAACAGTAACTTGAAACCAAATGTTGTTCTTCCTCTTCTCAATTTTAGAGCAAAAGAGAGGAAGACATCCGAATATTAATTCCGTCAGAGTAAACAGAACACAGAAAGCATCTATGTAACAAAAAGGAAAATTTTTGTCAGAGCATTCATTTCGCAAGCAGAAAAAAAAAATAAATGACATATTCAAAGCTTCATATAAAGGAATGGATGCAAGATAATATAAAGTGTAGTCAAAATAAATATTTAAAATAAATTTTTATTTGATTTAAAAATGCCAATAAGAGAAATTTCATCCAAATAAGAAAAAAAGATTCTTCAGGAATTTTATTGATTTCATTGGAGGAATTGCCTCAACGAATAGTGGAAGTAATTATAGTTTAATAATTAATTTAACTGTAATTATATAATTTTAAATAATATTATTTTAAAAATTATAAATATATAAATAAAAAATATAAATAAAAAAATAATATAAATAATGAAAAATATAATAGTAAAATATAAATTTAAAAAGGGGAAAATTACGAAAATCCTAAATTACGAGGATTGGCATAAAGGTATGGCCCTCTATTTCCAGATGCGTTGTTAAACATGTATATTGGAGTATTAGGGATATTCCAATACAGTACATATTGTAATATGTATAACAGGTGGGCTGAAAAGTTCGTAGGTTGACACATAGATGCTAATATTAAATCCTTATAATTTTCAGTTCGTCCTGAGCATTAAAAGACATGTGTATAAATTTGACAGCTGACCGGACTATTAGTTTGTGAAATATAGTATTTTGAATGAAGCAACTTTTCTTAGTTTGAAAACAATGGATAATAAGGAATTTCGTATGTTAATAAAGCATTGGTTTTTAGAGAAAAAATATTGTTGAAGCTAAGACATCTCTGGATAAACATTTTTCGGAATCTGCCCCAGGAATATCAACCAATGAAAAGTGGTTTGGTAAATTAAAACATCGAGAAATGAGCACCGGGGACGATGGATGTAGTGGACGCCTCAAAGAGGCTGTTATAGACGAAAACATAAAAAAAAGTCCCCAAATAATTTTGGATTACCGTAAAGTGAAGTTGATTGAGTTATATAAGACTCTAAAGGTATAAAAGGAATATGTTGGACTTATAGTGAAGGAATATTTGGGTATGCGAAAGCTCTGTGCAAAGTGGGTGCAGCACGAGCTTACAATCGACCCAAACGACCAACGAATTGATGATTCTGAGCTGTGTTTGAAGCTGCTTAATCTTAATAAACTCGAATTTATGCTTCGATATCTGACAATGGATGAAACATCGCTCTATTATTTCACACCGGAGTCCAACCGATAGTCAGCTGAGTGGACGGCACTTGATGAACCATTTCCAAGACATGGAAAGACGAAACAGTTAGCTGGCAAGGTTATGGCATCAGAATTTTAAGATGGCATGGTATATTATTCATCCACTATTTTGAAAAGGAAAAACTAATCAACAGCTACTATAACAAAGCGTTATTGGGGCTTTTAAGGACGAAATCTCTGAAAAACGGCCCCATTTGAAGAAGAAGGAAGTGTTATTTCTTCAAGGCAATGCATCGTGTCACAAGTCAGTGAAAACGATTGCAAAGTTATTTGAATTTGGCTTTGAATTGCTTTCGCATGCATCGTATTCTCCAGATCTGGCCTCATGGTCGCTGGAAAAAAAATTAGTGCCTATGAATAAGTAATCACCAAAACGCAGGCCTATTTTGAAGCTAAAGACAGTTCGTACTATAAAAATGGTATCGAAAATTATATAAACGCTATAATCGTTGTATCGCAACTACATTTAATAATAAAATCAACTGTTACAATAAGAAATATTTCCGATAAGAGATACGAAAATTAAATTGCTAATCTTAGAGTATTCAAATAAAATACTAAAATGAATTCATTTTAGTATGTCTTCTCAATATATTCTTTTTCTGAAGCATTTCATTATATTCATTTCATAAACGATGATAATATTGTATTCGTGATAATTGTGTACCATTATCATACAAAAATATCATTTTTAATTATCTTTACAACAAAATTTTTACATCATTCTTTTACATTAAAAAAATAAAATTTGTTATACAGAATTTAAAGACACTTTTCATTAACTAACAATTACTTTGAAGCAACTGTTGTGCTCTCCTTTTGCAATATTCCAGCAAAAGAGACAAAGATATCTGAATAGTAATTCTGTCAGAGGAAAAAGAATACAAAAAGCTTCTATTTCACCAAAATGAATATTTTTCTCGGAGTCTTTATCTTTTCAAATAGACAAAGTATATATGACATATTCAAAGTCCAAAGCACAGTATTGATTGCATAGGAAAATAAAGAGTATTTAAAACGATTCTTTTGAACGTATTTATATCGAATGAATAACCCACAAAAAAGATATATATTTCAAAATAATTTTTTTTCAACCTATTATTTGTATTAAAGGCACTGCTTGAATAATGATGTTATTTGATAAAAAATGAAAATCAAACTACCTCGAAAGTTCAGTATTTAATAACATATGATGTTCTCTAATAGATGTAGAATTAGAAATCAAATACTAAATGTAAAAAAAAAAACTCAATTTAATATTTAGTATCATATGACTATTATGATTCTAACAAGACATACATTTTTCATTTTATTGTAATATTATTGCTATTCAAATACAACATAACGTGAACAATGTAATTCATAGAAAAAGTTACGATAGGAAATATGAAAAATATTCTTCATATTAATGTATTAAAACACTAAAATCAAATCATGCCTTTTTAAAAAATGAATGCCTAGGAATCTATAATAATTTCCTAGGATTTATTTTGAAAAACTTCACATTAATATATTTATAAATGGTGGCATATCATACTTCTAGATACAAAAAATGCATTTTGCATTATCTTGATAACTGATAATAATATTTTAGAAGATACTTATATTTAGTTTAAATATTAATAATTAAAGTTTTGAAGATACTTATATTTGGTTTAAATATTGATAATTATATTTTAGATAAAAAGAAAATTCATTAAATTTCAAAATAATTTTAATTTCTGAATAATCACTTTTAAATAATTTCTTTGCTCTCCTTTTGTAATGTTTAAGAAAAACACATGAAGACAGCTGAATAATAAATCTGAATAATAATTAGAGCAAAAACAACATTTACGGAATCTATCTAACAAACAATAATCTTTCCCCGGAGTCTTTATTTTTTTTCAAACAGGCAAGATTAAATGACATATTAAATGTTACTTGCAAAAAATGAATGCAATACAACATAAAAGTAGTTTAAATGATTCTGTACATTTGTTTAAACGGAATGAATAACACCAAAAAAAGATAATTGAATCAAATATGAATTTTATTTTTCAATATCTATTGTGGTTGTGTTGAACTAACTCCATAAACTTTGCTTTTATTACTTAAAAACTGAATTGAAAGATACTAGAACGTTTTGTACTCAATTACATGCGATAGTGTCGGATAAATATATTATTGAAAACCAAAGAATATACTTATAAAAATTCAGTTTAATATTCCTTAACAGATGGCAGTGTTTGGGTTATAACTACAGGAACATATTTTATACTAGAGTAATATAAACAATATTCAAATACAGTATAATATTTAGAACATGGGTAATGAAAAAATTAATATAGAGTAATAAATATATTTCGCTATAATTAAAATAATGCAGAAACATAATAAATGACTTAATTGTAAAATAGTCTGCAAAATTGTTTTTTAAAAGTTCGCTTATGTAATTGTTTCAAATAATGATAACATCATATTTCTAAATTCAAACAGTATATTTTGAAGTCTTTTTTTAACACGTTTGTTATAGAGAATTCAAAAGCATATTTCATTAGGTATCAATCATACTTATTTGAATCATGTCTTATCTCTAAGCAATGTTTGAGAAAATAAAGAAATATATATATGAATAAGCTTTATGAAATTGTAAAAAGAATAATAAAAGTATAGATTTAGCAAACACGTTTGAAATTTTTTTGCGAAGTATTTCATTTATGAAACAAACGAAAGTTTATAATTTATTGAAAGTACTATGTGAATGTATGACAGCAAGACAGGATCAAAGGTAATAAAAATGATTTTTAAAACTTATTTTCATCTAATAAATTAAACTAAAAATAAAAAAACTATTTAAATATGATTTCTTTTTTTTATATCTTTTTCGGTATTTAATTAAAAGAAATATTTCAACTATAAATTATTCGCTAAAAATTATGTGAACTGATTAAAAATAGATTGATTAATGGAATATCTAAAATGTACAACAATTAATAGTATATCATAATTCTAGTAATATTCTATTACAACTGAAACTATTATTTAAGAAACTCGATATTATTTTCATTAGTATTTCATTTTGTTGTTCAACAGGAAAACATTTTGTATTAGAGAAATAGTAGCAGTTTTGGAATTGAGTATGCCTTATGGTGTGTAAGACTTAATGTTTAACCCACCATAGGTTGTCCTTTGAATTTATTGCATGTCAAATGTTGTGTTCTCGATATATCTTTGCTTTGCTTTATTTCTGATGAATTCAGTTAATGTTCTATTTTCCCTTAGGCTAGTTCCTCATGGAAATTGTTTTCTTTTTTAAGGTTTTCTTTTTATCTATTTATTATTTACACTCCCACAGTTACATATAGCAAAAAATGATATTTTATAAATCAATAATAAGGCCTTTTTGTCAATGAAAAATATGAAAATCGCAGTCGCGCAAAATAGTTAAACGTAAAAATAGATTAGGCTAAATTATACAATGTTCGAAATTTATGATAAGTTTTCTGTGCATTTCTGGCATATTATTACTGAATGTTGCAGAGAAAAATATTTATTGCATTTTATGCAGGAATAATGTGTCGAGATGTATTTCTAATCTTCTCTGCGTATAGCACAACCTTTTTGTTTGTTAGAGATATTGCATATATTTACATTTTTTCTTCTTCAGTACTTGGTCTGTAGATTGCATTTGCAAATTATATAGTTATTCCATCAGTAATTATATTATTATATATTAGTTTAAATTCCTTTTAGTTATTTGAATATTATTAGAATACAAATTGGGTCAGCTAATGGTAGTGGAATAATAAAAAAAAATGAACACTTGCTGAAAATCTTAATATTGCCATAAAACTTCAAAAAACGCTATCAGATTTTTTATTTCAAAATGACAAATCTGTCCAAACGGACAAATTATAAGATCAAATACACATGAAGTTGTTTTTGGAATGGAAAAACTAATATTCTGACACTTGTGTATCTGTCATATCAGTGTACTCGATCGAGTATTAAGAACAATAAAATATTTTTTTTTTCTTACATATGGGATGTAATGAATAAAAGTTAAAATTAGTTCATTTTTATATACTTTCTATGGAATTTTATCCGTAACAGTTAACAGCATTCATATCATAAATGGGGGTAATATAGTATTCCAGGCTACGAAGACTATCCTTCGAAATCTCTCTTTTTATCAAAATATTTTTCATTTCTCTTAAAAGTAAAAATAAAAATGAGATTGGCATATGGAATTCAAAGTGACTTTCATTAGTTGACAATAGTTTAAAGCAAATGCTGGCTGTCTTTGCAATATTCGAATAAAAGAGAGGAAGACATTTAAGAAATAATAATTCCGTGACAGTGAAAGATGCATTGAGAATGTCTATTTAACAAAGAAGATGAAACATTTCTTTTTAATTCTTCCTTTTGTCAAACAGACAAAATTAAATGGCATAGTCAAAGTTCCGCGTGGATGTAAGATTACAAGACAGAACCAAAATTAATTAAAAGGAACTTTAAACATATTTTAAACCGAATAAATAGTACTAAACAGGTGAAATTTTACTTAAACATAAAGTAACTTTTTGAAAACTGCTTTTGTGACTTAATTGAAATAATAGTATTAATAATATTTCATTGTTTCAATAATATCCTTCAAAACAAATATATTATATTATCACAATATTCCTTAAAAAACTAAATTAAAGAAACTAAGCACTTTAGCATTTGTTATATTAAAAGTGAAAAACTCTCAGAATGTAAATGAGTTAAGGCTAATAAAAAATTAATTTCGAAGAAAAATATTTTCTAAAAACTGAACAAAATAATGTTCTATTTATATAAAACTTTTTTAAGAATATATATCCTCAAAAGCATTATTTTTTTACTACAAAAACCCAGTTGTAAACTGAATATATATTTAAATTAAAATTCCGCTGTAAAATTCTTATTTTACTTATATTTTTATTTATAAGTAAGTCTTCCTTCATTTTCTTTGTCTAATTAAAATTAACAACCATTAAAAATCATCTAAGCTTTAAAAATAAGTGCAAATTTTCATTTTTGAACTAAGGGCAGCACATTATCCTCCGAGGATTAATATGTATGTTATGTTATCTTTTTAAGTATTTTTCAATTATTCTAAATTCCTAACATAAAATTTCAAGAATTATACTATGGATAAGAATATTTATATAATTTTCACTTAGTATACATTTTATGTTCTTTCAAAAGTACATTGCTTCATATAAGAAGGTAATTTAGACCCATATTTGTCATAAATTAATTGTTTTATTTTAAACAGAGGAAACTATTTTAAATTGAATTTAATTGAAAAATTGTACTATATGAAAAATTGAAACAATAAATACTTTTCAGCTCGAAAGGTATTATGTCCCATTAAATACTATTTCGAATGATTTTGCTACATTCAGTTTCTACATAAAAAGAATCAGTAAGGAAGTTCAGATTTTTGTATCTAACATCAGGACGTTATGTACATATATATGTCGTAGATAATTTTTAGTGAAAAAAGTACTTTTCACAAATTTTATTACTCATTTTTTCTGTATTAGTAAAGTACCTATTTTATTAAAATACTGTGTTAAATCGCTCTGTTGGAGTTCTAAATCTATCTTCTAGATTCTCAATTTTCAATAGCCAATTCTTATTTTCAACATAAAACAAATGGAAAATAGCATTATAGGGAAAACATACATAGTGAAATTTTACTTTTAAAATTTAAAACACAAAACACACTTTACATCCGTAAGCATTAATCAGTAAAAGATATTTTCCTATCGGGAAATTTTATTGCAGATCATACAAAATAGGAAAAACTTTATAATACGTGATATAAACATATACTTTCTAATCCATTATAATTTCTAAGTTTAACGTAGTTTGCATATATAAAAAATTGTATAAATTTACTTTTAAAATATAAATCAGTAAAAATAAATATGAAATATATATATAATATAGCGCTTGTAATTAAATAACAACTTGTAATTGGAAAACATGATATATTTGAACAAATCATCGATTCCTGAGTAAACTCAAACATCAAAGAAGATCATCAAAGTATTCAATGATTCATTGATTAAAACGCTTTTTCTAATGAGAAAATGTAGAAATAAAACATTTATTTTCTATGGAT
>CM063508.1:830701-840701 GCA_032207245.1 Pardosa pseudoannulata | reverse complement strand
ATCGTTATCCTTGAATCGCCATTCAGTCTAGCGTTTGTTTACATCGCGCCACGTGTGTAACGATCGTATTTGGCTTGGTGATTTCCTTATTTTTTTCTTGCATTTTGCAACGAAATTTTTACTTAAAATCTTATTCTGTGGTATTAAAATCGAACATTTACTGCTAATTCTTCAAAAGCTGATTCTACTAAGCTGGCATTGTCTTGAATCTTTTATTGAATGTAATTCTAAACTATTTAGAAACCGTATCTTCAATATTCGAACATTAATGTTTTTCAACTATTTCCACAGCTACAAAAGTGGATTAGGCCTATCAGAAGATACGATATTCGGTATATGTGGGGGGAGATAGTGTGGTTTTAGTGCAAGTATTGAAGGTTGTGTGATGATATAAACAATTACTGTGTATGGAATATTAATAGAAAAAAGTATACACAAGAGGAAAAAACAACTATGCTGCATGTTGAAATTATTCCTACTTAGTAAAGTAATTCTTAGAAGAAAAAATATAAAAAATGCTACTAAAGACAGCAGGATGAATACAGCTAGTGAAGTTTCAATGTGATGACAGGTTGGTAAGTGGTGTGACAATGGATGGAAATTGTTACTTATCTATAAATGACTGTATTAGTTGCCTATCAGTTATAACAGCAAAGTATTAGATATTGAAATAATCTGATACTTTTGCATTTGCAGTTTAATGTTGCTGGCATAGCAATCTGTTGAGCAAAAAAAAAAGGTTATTAAATTCAATGTGTAGCAAAAACCTCAAGAAGCTGTAAAATCACATCATAAGATTTTTGATTCAAAATGTAATAAATTATAGGCATATGAGTTTCATACGATAGGATATTGCAGAAAAGAGGAAACAACTGATTGTGTAAATTTCGACATTCAAGCATATATTGTTATTGATTGTGAAATATATAAATACTGCCATGAGTTTCAGAAAACTGCAGCAAATTAAGAAAATGAATCTGCTGAATTTTTTGTGTGCTAAGAAGGTGGTGTCAGTTCTGTCCTATCTTGGTTAGATGCCTGAGATGACATAAGACTTATATTCATATGCTTGTCGGTGCACATAAAATAGGTTCATGGTCACAATATTCAGTAAATTCAAATGATACCTCTGGCGGTAGAACACAAAAATGTGTTAAGTAATAATAGTTCACATTCCGCAAACACAATTGAAATTGTTAAATAAAGTGTGTTTTAAAGTAAACATTGAGTTTTTTGTTTTATTTTAAATTTGTAAAGTTTCCTTCATTAATTAAAAGGTAAGTGATATATTTGGTTATTCTTCTGCTTACTTAGACTATGATAAGTGATAATAAATATTTAATGTTCATACTCAGTGAACAGGAAAAAAAAAAGTATCTTCCTGAGTAGATTTTTTGAATTTTACTCTTTGTATATTATAATGTATCCCTACCTAGTATAAAACAAAAATAGTGAACCATTTATTCTAGTAACAGGGTAAAATAAAAAGTACTCACACATCACAGTAATTCAGATTTAATTACAATTCTGTATTGGTTTTATTTTAAGAAATTTGTGAGTAATGCTACATTACGAATAAGTAAACTTTCTGAATAGAGTATTGCATTTTTTAATTTTACTGTTTGTATATTATAATGTATCCCTACATAATATAATAAAAATAGTGAGTTATTTATTCTATTAAGAGGATACAAAACAATTGCCTATTAACACAATATCAGAGTAATGTGGATTTAGTTATTACAATTCTGTATTGGTTTTATTTTAAGAAATTTTTAAGTAATGCTACATTACGAATAAGTAAACTTTCTGAATAGAGTTTTGCATTTTTTAATTTTACTGTTTGTATATTATAATGTATCCCTACATAATATAATAAAAATAGTGAGTTATTTATTCTATTAAGAGGATACAAAACAATTGCCTATTAACACAATATCAGAGTAATGTGGATTTAGTTATTACAATTCTGTATTGGTTTTATTTTAAGAAATTTTTAAGTAATGCTACATTACGAATAAGTAAACTTTCTGAATAGAGTTTTGCATTTTTTAATTTTACTGTTTGTATATTATAATGTATCCCTACATAATATAATAAAAATAGTGAGTTATTTATTCTATTAAGAGGATACAAAACAATTGCCTATTAACACAATATCAGAGTAATGTGGATTTAGTTATTACAATTCTGTATTGGTTTTATTTTAAGAAATTTTTAAGTAATGCTACATTACGAATAAGTAAACTTTCTGAATAGAGTATTGCATTTTTTAATTTTACTGTTTGTATATTATAATGTATCCCTACATGATATAATAAAAATAGTGAGTTATTTATTCTATTAAGAGGATACAAAACAATTGCCTATTAACACAATATCAGAGTAATGTGGATTTAGTTATTATAACTCTATATTAGATTTATTCTCAGTAATTTTTGAGTAATTTTGGATTACGAATAAGTAAACTTCCTGAATAGATTATTGCATTTTTTAATTTTACTGTTAGTACATTCAATATATCGGCATGGTATAGTAACAAAAATAGTGATTTATTCCGCTAACAGGATAAAATAAAAGTGTGTACTAACACAACATCAGAGTTATGCAGATTTAGTTATTACAAGTCTGTATTGGTTTTATTCTAAGTAATTTTTGAGTAATGTTGCATTAATGATAAGCAAAATTCCTGAATACCTTTATTACATTTTCCAATTTTACTGTTTAAGTGTATAATGATGTGAACTGAAAATTTAAAATAAGAAAAAGAAAATTAAAGATTTTTAAATTGAAGCTGGTATGCAATTTATATTATATATTAATAAAGATACCAATAGCAATCAAATGAAAACACATACTGTATTTGCAGTTGACATATATAGAAAATTGCTTTATTATGAAATGACTTAGCTATTAATACTATTATAAAAATTTAATGATTATATACAAGGGAGGAAAATGCATAAAAAAGCAGTTTTAAAGCTTTTCCACAGGAAAAATACATTTTTTCAAAATTCCAAATTTTTGTAATTCTCAATATTTTAAGAATATTTGAATGTGTCCAATTTCTATACTTCTTCAGGATATCTTAAGAATATTTTAATGTATCCAATTTCTATAATTCTATAAATAGTATGAACTGACATCATAACATATATTTTATTTTTTCTTTTTGTTATAAAGAAAAAAATATTTAATAAAATTTGTTAATTGTTAATATACATTATAATAAATATTACAACAGCAATCAAATGAAAATACTATTTACAGTAAACAGATATTATAGAAAATTATATTTTTATCACATGGCTTTCATACTAATACTTTTTTTTTTTTTTTTTTTTTTTTTTTTAAATAAAAGATAATTGTGAGCAGGAAAAGGCAAGGAAAAAATTGTTTTAAAATTTTTATTTCCACATTGAAAAGAAGTTTTAAAACGCTTTAAAGCATTTTTCTACAATTCAAGTTTTTATTCTTCAGAATATCATAAGAATATTTGATTTTATTTAATTTCTATAATTCTTCAGAAAATCTTGTGTAAGTATTAGAATATATCCAATTATCTCAAAATTTTCTCAAAAAAGAAATCTTAAGAATATCTTAAGTTATTTGGCCCACATAAGCCTACATTTAGAGAAAATTTTCAGATTATATTCTTAAGATTTTCTGCAGATTATATTCTTAAGATTTTCTGCAGATTATTTTCTTAAGATTTTCTGCAGATTATTTTAAGATTTTCTGCAGATTATTTTAAGATTTTCTGCAGATTATATTCTTAAGAAAATCTTAAGATTTTAGGCTTAAGATGTGGGCCAAATAACTTAAGATTTTCTTAAGATTTTTTTTTGAGAAAATCTTGAGATTCTTTCTAGTAGGGTAGTCCTCAACAAACACTTGTTTGTCAGAGTGATATTTGTGTCCTGCATTCATAATTCAAATTCGTATATTAATAGCCATTGTTCTTTAAAGAGCTCATTTTTTGCCCGTTTAATTCTTCAAACATGTAAATTTGTGTTCTTGAATGTAAGGTAAATATTTTATGTATTTTTCTTCTGTAGAGAATTTTAATATTGATACTGAACAGATAAAATATATGGGATTTCCTTTATTTTATTTAATGACTGTTGATATCTATTTATATATTAATTAAATCAGTAAAATAAATCTTAGTATATGGTATCTGCAGGTTTACAGCGATATTCAGTTTGGTTTGGAGCGCTACAGTCTACACGAGAAAAGTTATTGAATTATATTACATTTTCGTAGTAAGTTCAGTGTAGATTACTAAATCTATAGCTCTTAATTGTTAAACTTTCATGTATATGATATATGATACACAAATAGTGAAATGATATTTAAAAGAACTAAATAAATAATGACATACGAATATTCATAAAATTAAATTAAAACTAAATAAAAACGAAAAGTACACCTTTGCAGATTTTTGAACCGAGCACATTAAGAGTACACATTAAGGGTGCTGCATTGTAACAGCATAAAATTGTTGGCATCTTAAAGTTAATAATAAAATGCCAACACAACGAAGAAAGTGTTTGGTTGTAACTATTTTCTTCCTAGTTAGCGATATATGTAACAAATCTATATTTCACTGTTTTTTTAGGCATCAACTTTACATAAAACTTACATCCCTGTTATAATAAAGGGAAATCGTATTGTTTCCAGGTAAAAATTAATTTATAAGGAGTAATTAGTTGAGGGGTAAAATAATTAGTTAATAGACTAGGAAGCATTTTAAAACTTTTCCATACAACAGGCGATTCATTTTATCCCCCTGATATCAGATAATGACACACTTCCGAAACTGAAGTATTCAATAAATTTCCATAAACGTAAATGATGCTATCATTACGCCTCCCCGTCTGATAATGTTGTTCAAGAGAAAATTCATCCCGCAACGTAAATACATTAAATTAAATTTAATAAAAGTACTATTATTATTTTGTTCTATTTAACGATTATTGGAATTAAACTAACATCCTCAATTCAAGTTGAAGGTAATGTGAATAATATATTAGAGTTTGTTAAGTGCAGGGAGAACATTCGAAAAGAGCATATTTCTTTATATGTACGAACACAACACAGATTTTTGTGCGTTAATGTTGAAGTTATTTTTAGCTAATGTGTTTTCCACCTGAACTTTTCTCTATTGGAATACTAATTAGGGTTTACAATATATAATTTCAAACATAGAGGTTGGGATTGGAAATGAATCATTTATTGTTTTAATGGCTCTTAAAATCTTTCGATCGGTCACTAACATTAATAATGTAAATCGTCATTCATTTTAGCATGATTTACTTTATATTATTTAAACAATTTTATTATAGATAGAAATTGAATAATTTAAAACATTGTCTGCATTTTTTAGAAAGCTAATTAATTTTGATGGTGTAATAAACCTTGGCGTGGAAAAAAAACGATTTATTTGATTAAGATTGATGCATTGTTTATTTACATTTTAAATAATTTATGCGAACGATGAAAGATGAAAAGTTTAAATCACATTCTTTTTCTTCACTTTTACAAATACATGTGGAAAGATCGCCGAATTTTATGTCGTTTTAATCCAATTTAAAATCGGCTTACGTGAACATAAAGTTTATTTGAAAACAAATCACAGCAATGTTTACTGCAGGACAACTAGTTTACATTTATACATATTAGAAAAAGAAAGAAAAGAAAGAAAATGATCCTTTTTTTCTACGAACATATTATTTAAGTCCGGAGTCTGCGATCACCTCCGGCGATTTCTGTAATACCACTTATCTTATGGTAGAGGACGTTATCTCACTTACGATGCTATTTCACTCGTCTCTACTACATATGTATTGTATTACCGACAAAATTATGTAGAATAAAACCCATCTTAGATATATTCCCTAAGAACGGTGGGTCGTAATTTTAATTTGCACTATTTTCTGACACCAAAACTACTTTACATAAAACAGTACATATTACTTTTACCACTTCAATTGTTTTTTATTGACAATAGTCGCAAATTTTATTTTAATAATTTATGGCTATTTATTTTTAAGGAACTTTTTGTCAACTGTTAAAATTACAACTTTATGTGTGACATATAAGAAGTAAATTTGTGTTGGTCTTTTACACACATTAGTGCACATATGTAAACATTTTAAATACCACCATATTTATAATTAACCCTTAAGCGGTTCGCACATACAATTCAGCCAAACCGATGATGTCTTCAAAGTGGTTGTCACATACAATTTTCGACCTCCAAAAACGTTGAAAATGGATGTAATGTACATTTCTGCCAGTGTTTGAGGTAGGTGGGTCAGGTCGATTGTTTAGAAACTGCATCTCTCTTTGACTGACATTTATTGAAGGATGCACCCAACTCCCTGAGGCACAAAGACGCTGATAGCCTTTCATGGCTTTGTAAATCTCTATTTCGAAGTATATCGTTTGCGGTAACAGATGTATCTCTAATTCCACCACTTAAATATCTTGGATAACTTTCGAAAAAATATAAATAATTCTATTAAAGTATATTATTTTTGTACTTTTAGAATCTATTATTTCTTATGGGATGATATTCGAGACTTGACGAGCTTTATGTGTACTAAAAATTAACAATCTATAATATTTATTTATATATCTATTTATAACCGGAAGTAAAGGGACAATAACGAGGGTGGATTTCCCGTATTTCATTCTAGTTGACAAAGGGTGAAGTAAAAAATCATAGAACGCTTTGGCCATTGACACAATAAAACCTTTAGCTTATTTTTGGAGACTTTCTTTAATCGATGTGTTCCACTCGGAGGGTTAATCTCCATTTTGGCAGTAAAATCTTTAGGAATAAACTGACTATATTTGATTTGTTCATTATATATATATATTTTACTACGCGAAAAAAAGTAATTTTAAATTTACAAACTTTACTACACTTTCCTCAAAAGTACCATAGTTTTCTTTAGTAATATAATTTCTATAAAGTAAAATAATATCCACAAGATTAAGGAGTTTGAACAGCGAAATTATAAAATGGTTCTAAGGCACTGTAATAATTGGAAATCTAAAATGATACTTCTTAAAAGATTCCTCAAATAACATAAGGATAATTTCCGTCTGCATCAGAAAATTTATCAGTTTTTTACTTGAGGAAATTGCAATATAGCATTTAATAGTCAATTTTAAAACCATTTTGAAATCTTTTCATTACTGTAACTAGATTTTCTTCATAATCTAATTACTTTTTTTAACCTATTATGAAGGGAAAAATGAATTTTACAACCCACGACCAAGATATAATTAGTTTTGTCTTTTTAAAAGGTAAATCTAATATAATAAGAGTTTATAATTTTGCTAACAGATTTTCTTTGAAAATAAATTTATAGTTGCAACTTATTATAGACTGCTATTCTATGATATGCTATTATTCTGAAACACTTTATGGCTCGTAAGATTGAAGAGTTATTTCACCTCTTCCAAAATATTTAGGCTGCAAAAGACCTACATATTTTTAATTTTTCTCATATCACCCATTTTGAGAGCACTACTAAACACAAGAAAAGACTATATTAATAGTTAAATCTACTAAAATGCTTCTGGTGTTTTCTAGTATTTTCTTATAAAAGGAACTACCTTCTTTACGCCCAGCCTTTGGTTCTAATAATTAAGATAACCTAACAAAGCTTTAAAATAGTTTCAAAACATATAGTATCGAAAGGGATAAATAAGCCTATCTTAAATTTTCCCGAACATGGTACTTTATTACCAATATTAAATAATTGAAATAAATATGTGCAGGTACATTGTTATCGGTACAAAGCTGTGGTATTATGTCAAATTATAATGTCTATTATTTTACTATAGAGACATATAATTAAATAATATAACTTATTTCATGTTTAAGTTTTATAATAGTGATGTAGTGTTGTAGTATAACTGTTACAATGTATATATAGTTTTCTACACATTTTCATAACATTGAGCTAGCTATAGCTCTAACCCAGATTATGTGCTTGGCTAAAAATAATGACTAGCTCTTTATTCTGAAAACTTAACATTTTAATACTTATCTTCATTATTTACAATTAAACACTTATACGGGATAGTATTAAGACAGCAGTATTTAATGATTAAATTAGTTAAATATGTAAGGTTGTGATTCTAGTCGTACAAGCAGAAAAATTGGGACTTACTCGGAAGAAAATGAAAAATGGGACACATAGCAGAAACGGTCGCACATCAAATGGCGAAACGGACATCAGTCGAAGAACGCTTCAAAATCAAGAGAATAATCAATCCCGGGAACTTCCAACAGGGCAACCGGGGCGTCACCTTCTTGACTCCAGAAATCAGAAGCTAGGAGATCACCTCCAGGAAATACCTCCAGTCTCCTTCTCCTCATCGCTTCTCTCCCTCATGTCTTTTTCTTACCCGAAGATCCTATCAATCTCTCATTTATTTCTCGTTCAATCGTTTTCAAGATCGAATCAGATTTGCAAATAGTAATAGTTACTGGGTGTAACCCTCTTGCTATTTGCTTAGTATGAGCATTCAGGAACCTCCCTTTCAGGTGTATACCAGGGTCCAATATCAATTCCCCATGGAAACATCTTCAAGTTGCAGTTGTAAACAGGTCCTGACCTTTTGGCCTTACTTGGTCCCTGTCCACTGTATCTTAATGTGTCACTCATCAACTTGTCCGTTTGCTTTCATTGCGTTCACATAGGTCTCCCGTGGAGTCCGTGAAACAAGTCATTCTTTAAATCTTCCTAAATCTCCTTAATAGTCACCACCAGCTACAAAGATGTTTAATTTTGGTAGGGTTAATCTGCCTATATAAACTAACTACATAGAATAGCGGTGTAGCGTCATACTATAATACTTATGTGTTAGAATTTGGCCTATGGATGTTTTTCCTACTGTTGTAACTCTCTAGTTTTATCTTTCCGATGCACTATCACAATTTACTTCGCGTTGTATGTTGCTATTTGTGTCCTTTTGCTTATAAGCATTGTACAATAATGTATGTACAAGATGTATTTTTATACAAAGATCATGTCTTCCAGGATCAATATATTTATTTAATGATGTTTGAGGGTACTAGTGATGAAACAATAATATTAAAAATTCTTTAGTCCTATTCTTTGTTATGATTTTTTTATTATTCTCTTCTACTATCTCTCTCTATATATATATATATATATATATATATATATATATATATATATATATATATATATATATATATATATATATATATATATATATATAAGGGTGTAAGAGAATATAGTCACAACTCATACGGGTCTGAATTTAATATTGCCAAACTATATTCAGCATAAAATGTGGGGTCGAATATGGAATGTTGAGTTGAAAGAGGATAATTCTTCTGTAGTGGATAGAACGTCGTCTTTAGCAGAACTTATCTTCCAGCTGATATTTGTTGCTATATATTCAGCGATATTTGAATAGCACGGAAGCAGACCTGCACCTTACGTACGTAGTTGCAAAAGGCAGTGTAGCAAAAAAGGTAAGAATTAAGAAAGAGCAATTTCCGAAATGGGCAACGCTTGATGAAAGACCATATTTCTGCTTGCTGCAGGAAGTTTTCGAAATACTATTCTTTCTCGTAGGACATAAAAAAAATAAGTATTTAAGAATGATAAAACGATTGGAGTCCATTCTTGGGGTATCGGAGGACCAACCAGAATAATGCATGCGTGTAATTCCAAACACGTACTAAAAATCGAAAAGGTAATTGTAAGTTAAAAAAAATACATAGTGTAAAGTGAAATTAAATTTTCACACATCTGAGTGTTATATAATTATCCATAAACTGTATTTTTAGCTTGCTTTGTATATTGTGCATACTATAAGTAATACCTATAAATTAAAGATATGAGACGGTGAAAAATGATACAAATCTTAATGTACAATCTCCAGTTTTGTTGATTTATAATATTATGAATTAATGGTTTGAAAACTACATCATAAATTTTAT
>CM063508.1:815874-830601 GCA_032207245.1 Pardosa pseudoannulata | reverse complement strand
TGCATGAAGATTAATACATTGTGTGCACGTACACTTCACAACGGAATTGTACTCTTTGCGCATAAATTTAGTTATTCAGTTAAATCTCAATAAATCGAAATTTAATTGTTAACCAATTTTCGTATTTTATATTGAAATATATAAACAAATATATAAATAGAAATATATAAATAACAACCGTAAGATTTTGTAAACAAAATATATATTTTTTAATGGATAAATTTATAATGGTACCATAAATGTGAAAAATCAAACAGAAATAGTGGTATATAGTTTTAATGTTTTCCCGTTCTGTGGTTCCGCATCGACTGATGTAAAAACTAGTTTTTATTTGTCTAAATGTTTGCAGAATCTATGTAGTAGACAAGAACATTTGGCTTCGTTCTCCTGTATATACCGTTATTTTTGTACCCACAAACAGTCCATGTTGTGACACTAACCCGTACTAGTACTTGACCCGCGCTCAAGTATCAA
Organism: Pardosa pseudoannulata; assembly: GCA_032207245.1. Lineage (NCBI taxonomy): Eukaryota > Metazoa > Arthropoda > Arachnida > Araneae > Lycosidae > Pardosa > Pardosa pseudoannulata. The sequence goes on along the minus strand of CM063508.1, from coordinate 830,127 downwards.
TAGTCAGAAAACGTACTAGCACGTGCCCTGCATAAAATGAGTTAACATTCAAACATCTTCTGATTATTGCCATCAACAAAATATTACCTCACGATATTACACGAAGTTCGGATTTGACCAGACTTGTTTTAGTTGTAATTTTTTCTAGTATAGTCTCAAATCTTTGAAAAAGAAATCGATTGTAAGGTCTAATTTGTAATGGCTTTAATTATTTGAAGTAAATTTTACACTGCTGTTCGATCTCTCACTAGACGAATTTTTTTTCTACCAGACAGAATCTCGATCACTTGCCATAGAGGCCAATCGATTTTTTCATGAAAGATCTGACTAAAAGTAAATCACCAATGATAGTTTTGTGATATTTTGTCTGTTAACTCTTCTAATTAGTAGAGGCAGACTTTCTGATCCGAATCTTTCTCGTAAATTTCTCCAGATATAGCCTGTATTTATACTCATTATCTTATATTTGTGAAATACTTACTTCATTTTTACAACGAAATTAAAAAAATAATAACAAAAATTACTACCATTCCACATATTATGTATTCCGAATTTTGTCTTAACCATCAAGCATGTATACAGATACTTTGCACCACCAAAGCATTCACTGTCATGACTGTTTATATATCTTCTTTTAAATATGCTTCTTAAAAATTTGCTAGTTTTTCGTATAAGCACGCTTAGATTTTTGAAAAGCTATAACATGAGCTTGAAATGTTTATTTTAGAGATTTTTTTATTAAAATTAATCAGTACACGGTAAAATATGCATCTCTTTTTTTTCCTTAATTATGCCACTGTATCATTTGTTTGTATGGAACGTAGTTCAACATGGCATAAAAATATTTTGCCAATTAAGGTTTTAAAATCCAAATAGATAGCCATGGGTTTCAAAATATAATCGTAATTAACTTTTATTTCTATACATAATAAAGTAAGTAGCTATTAAGTATCAAAGGAATAGGATGTTTAAAATCTGCGAACGTAATATTTCAGATATTCATAAAAATAAAGATTTTTGTTTGCTTGATATTAAAAACACTTTGCTTGGTATTAAAAATAAATATGGTAAGTTGTATTGAGTTAATTAAACGAGGAAGCATATAGAAATTAAACTAAAATAAGAAAAATATTAGTTTAAAAATATAAATATCATATTTCAATAAATTTTAGCTTAGTTATAAGTTTAGTGTAGAGTAAAATTATTCTTTATGCAACAACTAATGAGTAAATGCAATAATTAATGGTATATTGTGTAATATAAATTACACAATGAGGTATATAGAAATAAATTAAAAATGAGAAAACACTATTAAATGTACATAAGTATTGCCTTACTGCAAATTTTATCTTAGTTTTAAGTCCACTGTAGCAGTAAAAGTTTTCATGCAACGAGTAATTATAGTGATTACATAAATCTTATCATGCAACTAGACATAAGTTCATTGGTTATTTAATCAACGTGAATTGTTAATCCATCTATAAATTTAACATAAAAGAATAGTGTAAATATATCTCAATAGCCGAAAGATCTCAAACAATTTATTTCAATCAGCACTCCCATGGTATTTATATTTAAAATAAAAAAAACTGTTTACATCAGATTAAAAATTGTTTTTTTTCTCTTTTACGAAGTAAAGTAGTTTAACGTTCTTATTTAACGTTTTTTCTTCTAAAATAAACTTTCTACATCATAATGAATCTGCAATGGGGGGAAAAGGTTTATCTTTTTTACTCTCTGGTGAACGATTATATATTTTTAAAGCATGTTCAACTTTTTTTGTAATTAGCGCTACAAGATCGTGTTTATTCGGAAACATTGTAAAAAGTAACAGCAAAATTTTTTTAAATGATTGTATATTTAGAATTAGTTTATTTAAGGTGAAAATCACAACAGAAAATTTATATAATAAGGAACTTTCTTAACTGCAAGATTGTAGGTGATGTATTTTATGTTTGCATATAAGATAAACGTTATTTCCATACAAGTTTGCATGGCATAACATAAAATAAAAGGTGAATGCACAAATGCTTATGATTTTATCAAACTTTAAGTGTTGAAAAAGCAGTAGATTCAGTCAACAACTTCCTTTCCTAATTAAGAACGTATGGATTATTTTCGGTTTAGGTTAGCATTTCAAAAGGTCCCTAATCATTTAAGAGCCGGTGTCACCAAAGTCGTTTAACTACTAACCATAATTAACCTATTGGCACCAACAAATGGTGGGACGCAATTCTCTCTTTAAACAGAGATTAATCGCGGTAAGCTTTTAAACGACTGTGTTGAGACCTGCCATTAATATACTAGCTATCACAGGGAAAAGCAAATGTAAATTATGTATATATATATATATATTATATATATATATATATATATGCAATCGTCCAGGGATCAACTGGCCCCGAACTTTACACTTGATACTTCTTTTGAAATTGACCCTATTATTTTTCTCAGATAGGGCATGCTGGTTTGCCAAGTGTCCCTCTAACCGTCCGTTAGAAAGAAGCACATCATTCGTCGTGGCCGAACTTAATCTTTATTTCATCCTATAAAAAATAGCACAAAATCCAGAGAAGTCTGAACTAGACCGTGTCAGAACGCTCTCTCTCTCTAAGTAATAGTAATGCCAACCTTCTGCGAGAGACGGCTAAAACCCGTGTGTTTTTTAATGTCGTGGGAAAAAAGGCTGAACCTTTGATCTTTCACTAGAGCCATCTGCCAAAGTGTGGCATTCCAGATGACTATTATAGCTGATCATTAAAGATTTTTCCTGGAAGAGTTATAACTTCCTAATTAAAAATGCCATCTATATCATTTTCTGTTTTGGGAATCATAGAAAGAATTTCGGGGTTATGCTGAAGGAATGAAAACATCCTCGTTTAAATTGAATGGCTGGGGAATATGGTTAATATAAAGAGAAGAAATTAAGATCTAGAATAATGAATGAGGAAAAGGGATAATTTTGGATAGACTTTAGGGCTTAGATATTGATATTATTACACACACACACACACACACACACATATATATATATATATATATATATATATATATATATATATATATATATATATATATATATATATATATATATATATATATATATATATATATATATATATATATATATATATATATATATATATATATATATATATATATATATATATATATATATATACATATATATATATATATATATATATATATATATATATATATATATATATATATATATATATATATATATATATATATATATATATATATATATATATATATATATATATATATATATATATATATATATATATATATATATATATATATATATTAGATAACTCCAACATACGATTGAATTTATTTTACGACATGGAATACTTTCATCCTCTTTCTTCTACTTTACCTCAGTACCTACCTTAGTATTTAAAGGTTAAATTTTATATTTAAGTCATGCGTAGAGAATATTATGAAAAGACTGAATGTCCATTTGTATGTTTCGTTGTATGTATGTCATGTGTGTTTCATTGGTATAGATGATATCAATATATTCACTGTAAATTTGTTTTTACTATGTTAAAATTACTGTAAGAGAGAAATAACTGCATATAATTTTATTTGAGTGTTTGCGTTTCACAGTTAATAAAAGATTATTATGAACTTTTGAAAACAACCAAAGAAATATATTTTTGTTCACGCTGAAAGTTATTAAAACCGTAAAAGTGTTCTATAATTTCTATCAATTTATCCACTATATGGTTTAAAGCTCTAATAAACTATATTGCCAATGATGACTGGTCACTTAATTTAGGAATTTTGTTGAATATCTAGAAAACTACATGTGGAGTTATCCTGATACCTCAGACGTGTAAACAGGATTATAGATGTCATATATTTCAATTAAGAATTTGTTCTCAAATTTGTTCTCTGGTCACTTGTGATTTTAGACATTTTATTGAATATCTGGAAAAAATGCTCAGCATTTTCCTGAAACCTCAGACGTGTGAACAGGAAGGTGGGTGTCATATACTTCAGCTACGAAATTTTCGCAAAATCCCATAGGGAATTGTCAACAAATTGAAGAAAAACAAATATGTTTTGGATAACCCTGTAAAAAGTAATATATGAATAACGTTGAAACTTTAGCATATGATTAAGATGCTTCTTGTAATAATTTGCATTCGTTTTTATGATGATAGCACGTGGAAAAAACAATCCATGTGTTTTGCTCATAGTTTGCAGAGTTCTGAATATCAAATGATGCTATTTTCAGGACACATGTCAAATGACATTGTACCCTGCAAATGAAATTAAAAAAATAATAAATATTGGGTGAAAGATGTGAAAGATGAGCAGGTTAACTAAATAATGTTTTCCTGCGCATGCTCGAATGCAATCAAAGTATAATGTGTCTAATATATTAACTAAATGTATAAAGCAACTTTTGTGAAAGTCCACAAAACACAACTTGAAAATTCTGAAAGTTATCATCGATATAATAACCTCTAAATCCGTTGTTCCGAAAAGGAAGCCAAAGGATGAGGGGTTGTATCAAAAATTTCATATGTTATTAAAAATCTCAGTGGCGAGTAAATAGATAAATATTTATTATTTCTTTCAGTGCATGGTATTTTAAAGTTTACGCTGTCATAAAACCGAATGTTTGTTCTGGCTGCAGAAGAACTATTGATACTGCTGTTCACAATATACTATTCAGTATATTTTGTATTCATACAAAATACTATATTTGGATACAGCCCCTCATTTTTTTACTTCCTTTAGGAAACAATGGATTTCTAGTTTTTTCTATCAACGATCATTTTCAGAATTGTCAAGCTGTATTTTAGGAACTTTCACAAAAGTTGCTCTGTACATTTAGTAAACCTGTTCATTTTTTATCCAACATTTATTCTTTTTTATTTCCGATTGCAGGGTATTGTGTACAATGTCCTTTGACATGCGTTCTGAAAATAACGTTATTCCATATTGAGAATTCTATAAATTATAAGCAAATACATTGGAGAAATTCGGGATTGTTTTTATAAAAACCTTAATTTCTCCACGAGTATAACTGCTATCCTCATAACAATGAACACAGATTATTACAAGAAGCATCCTAATCATGTGTTAAAGTTTCAACGCTTTTCATACATTACTTTTTACAGGGTTATCCAAAACATATTTGTTTTTCTTCAATTTGTAGACAATTCCTTATGGGATTTTGCGAAAATTTCGTAGCTGAAATATATGACGCCCACCTTCCTGTTCACACTGCTGAGGTTTCAGGAAAATTCTGAGTATTTTTTCCAGATATTCAATAAAATGTCTATAATCACAAGAGACCAGTCATCATTGGCATTATAGTGTCATTAACATATTATTTTTTGTATCTAAAAAATACGTTATTCTCTCATAAGTAAGCACTCTCCTTCTTAGATACTTTCAGATATTTTTGACTCTGATTGTTTTTAGACTAAAATACATCAATATCTGAAATTCTAAGGTTATTTTAATTCAGTCATATACCATAAATCCTGGCTAAAATTCTTTAAAGAAGCGTTCTAGAGCTTCTATTCACATTTTCGTAACTATTATATATTTCAAAAAGGACGATTCCTTAAGGGTTGCTGTAGCACATGATTTACCAGCAATTTAACATTAACTTGCATTTGCTAAACCAGTTATTTTGACTGGTTTTGTAAATCTAGTGTTAATTAATTACATGACGAATTAGTGACGAATTAATTTGAAGCTATGGCTTAACGTACGTTGTCGCGATAAACAAAGAAATGTCTAAATTTTTTTTATCCTAGTGTTTTATTAGTTACGAATGAAAACAAAATAATAATATTTTGAATTTGGAACTAGATTAAATTCGCCGATTTATATATATATATATATATATATATATATATATATATATATATATATATATGTGTGTGTGTGTGTGTGTGTGTGTGTGTATATATATATATATGTTATCCATTTTTTATAACACTCCTTCACAAGGTGAAAGCTCAACAGCTATAAGTAATGAGAATGCAGTCGGGCTTCATATTTAAGAGAACTCAGAAGTCTAATTTTAAACTTTATTTCAGAGCGGCAACACCGCACATCTATCCTTTTGGACAATATACAATCCAAAGCCACAGAGCTCTGACACAAGTACACCCAAGAGCACTGACAACAAGAATTTTCCCACAACAAAAACAGCTTAATAAGCGAATTAAATGCAATATCAGCAAAACGCGAAATCATGTTTTGCCACCAGCTGAAAAACTGCTCTATAGACAGAAAGTTTACAGTTTTATGACAGAAAGGAATGTAAGTGGAAAATACTTCGTTGATTAAACCATTTAGAGGCTTGTAAAAGTATTTAAATGAATTAAAATTAGAGAGAGGAGGCTTTTGAAGAAATATTAAAGTTAAATAATTTTGATATATTACACACACACACACACACACACACACACACACACACACACAATATATATATATATATATATATATATATATATATATTCAGTGCACACCGACTTCATTATGTTTCAATATGGCCCAGTTCTGTATAAGAATAAGTAGTATGCAAGTCCCTGTTCTATAGTAAGATCTGCATGAAGCTTTCAAAAGAATATATTTTTATTAACGTAATAAATTATACTTTTTTAAATTCCACAAACAAATTAACAAAATCTTCGAATAAATTTGTTTTGTTTGTTTTCGAAGAAACATAATTTTAAAACTCTGAATGAATAAACTACAAAGAAATTCTTCTGTTTTTTAAATATATTCAAAATAGTTTAGATCGATGGATTTACATTGTTTAGAATAAAATAAAACCGATTTTTTCTTACGAAAGTTGAACTTTTTTTATGAATATCTAAAAAAAATTCCTTTGCGGGTCCATTTTTCTTTACAAAATTTATATTTTATATTGGATTCTTTCTCTCATTCTTTGACATTCAAGATTTTATTTATGTCTGTTGCACAAAGCGTGCATTTGACTTTATATTTTTATTGATAAACTTATATTTAAGACTCTTGTTAACTTTCTGTAGAAAAGAAAATCGCACTTGCTTAAATAATAATATTTATGGATTTTTAAAGATCTATAGTTTAATAAAATTAATTATTTGGATAAAAAGTACTCAAATGCAGGAAATAAACTTTAAAATAATGTATATCGTACATCAAAAGACATAATATTTCAGGTATGAAGATTTTAAAATATAATAGTGATTTCTAAAAGGTATATAAAATGTATTTAAATGTTCAAGGTTGAAAAAGTGTTGTATGTTTTTAATAATATTTCTTGACATAAATTATTTTATCTAATACATGACTTATATTATCAAGGACAATGACTTATATTATCTAATACTATATATACAATGTATATACTCTATATACAATGACTTGTATTATCTAATACAAATGTAGATAAAAGAACTAAAAACAGTAAAAAATATAGGAAAAAATATTCAAATATAAAATATATTGTCTGGTAAAAAAAGATAACAGGTATTCGGAGGAATTTTAAAATTTAGAATTAAATACATACGTGTAAGATATTTAAAATATTTTCAATAGAACTTTTGAATTTAAAAATTTAGGATAAAAATAGTTAACTATATCTAAAATTTTAAAGCAAATTATACAATGATATTACAGTAATTAGTATCAGCTTATCCTTTATATTAATCAAAATTGAGCTATAATTAATTGGGAGTGTTTTGCATTGAATAAGCACGTTTTCGACTGATTGTACTTACCCTGAATTCCAATTTATCAAAGAAAATTATGTTTATAATGTAGCCACATACGATAAAACATAAAATATGCAAAATTATGTCTTCCTTTTGTGCAGGCATGGTAAATCTGTGTGAGACTCCTGGAATCAGGGAGTCGACACTCTTAATTTTTTTTAATCATCTTCGAACTTTATATTTTTAAAATTACTTAAAACTAGTCTACCTTAGGTTATTTCGGTTGTTTAAGATGAAATGTATTTTATATACACTGTATGTTACGATGTGATAAGTCACTTGTGTATTAATCAAATACTTCAACGTAAAAATATTAATAAAATAAAGTATTTAATTATAAGAATATAAACTACTTTCATAAGATTATTTTAAATAATAAAATACAATACTAAATTTAACGATATTCAAGAACATTTACTTATAAAAATCAAATCATCAACTACACAGATATTAATCTCGCAAAAATAAGCTAGAACGTGATCTTGCATAAGTATTATGTTTCTTCGACCTATTTATTCAGGAATTTTACATATTACGTAAATTAGATAATTCTAAATTAGAATGAATTAAATATTCTAGTACATAGTACGTTGAGAAATATATCAATAAGCTTATTGGTTTCCTTTGAATAACTACTAATAAAAGTATAGGAAAACTTTAAATTGTGTCACTCATCAATGTATCATAGTTGGTTATAAACCATAAGGTAGACATAACACCGAACTCAAAAATAAAAAAAAATACATATATTTAACTGAAATATTGAATTATACAAAAGAAAAAATTGGAGACAGAGAAATTAATGTCTTAACGATTAGAATTTTTCTATGGTGTATTAGCGAATAGTATTATTTGCGAATTTATTAATTATCTAGTACTGTACACTTTGAATAGTTTTTCAGAAAGAACGATATTAACTAATATTTTCTTACTTACATTTTTCTTTTTTTCTAATTGAGGATTATTAATAGAATATTTTAGGCTAAATAGTTCATTATTCGAACACTGGATTACATAAAATTAAAATTCATGGTGTAAGGACAAAAATTGTAGTGAATTAAATACTCGATTGCTTTATAAAAGCACAGCTATTAATTATATGGCAGAAATTCTGTCTTATGTTTTAAGTATCCATTAGTTTTCAGTGTTATTTCCAAAAAATAGTGTCTTAGTTAAGAATATTGAAAAATACTTTTATGAATTTTTAAAACTTCATCCTAAATAAAGAAATATTTTGTTTTATATTTTCTTTATAATGGCTAATTAGATGAATATTAGAGGAAATAAAAGCTCATGCAATTGGATATTAGAGAATATAGAAGAGGAAAAAAATTGTATTTTCATACTTTTAAATGTTTAATTAGCTTAACATGATTATAAATTAACTGTTCTTTTTTTTTGCATATCGTGTAACAACTTAAGATTTTCTCTACTTTATATATATTTAAGTGAAATTTATCCCAATACACTTATTTCATCATACAAAATATTTATAAATTAATTTAAAGAGTACTTACTGTATGCAAATGAATTTTATAACGTCAATAGGTTCAGTGATTTAATATTTATTCACGCATTGTACTTTTCCAGATCACTTGAAGCTTTATAATTTAATAAATCATTATTGGTTATAAATCATTATTTGATTTTATCACTTAATAACCTCGGGTGAAAACTGAAGGAAAAAATTATCTTGCACTTTTTTTAAAAAGTTAAATGACAACTGGCAATGTAAAAATCCTTCTTTTTAAAGTTTAGCGAGATGTTCGAAGAAATGAAAAATCAAAGTTAATAAAATTAGATTTTATTTCGGTTTATATAAATGTCTTACTAAGTTGGAATCAGTGATGAACAACGTGTGAATTTCTCTATTGGTAGCGAAAAATTGGAATTTTGAATAGTCTACCGATGAAATTGAAGTTCTTAGCATACCTGTCCTGTATTGAATATATTAAACACTCAATAGCTGAAAGACAATAGCTGATTGGAAAAATAATATAATTAATCCATATTTTTAACAGATCCTCTGCTGCTGCTAGGATAATATTATATCTTACTCCAATTCACTTAACCATATAAATAAATATACGTGTAATATATCTAAAAGTGCTACATTCTGTGGTTCTACTATATGAAGTGTCATGAATCGAAACATGCTCTTCAAAGCTGATTCTAAAGGTCTACACATACTTATATAGACAATAAAAATCGAAACCAAAGACTCTGATACTGTAAAAGAACATTCTACGCTTTTGGACACCATTTGGTGCAACATACTTACGATTTCTTTAACACAATATTCAGTGAAATAGGAACAAAATTTATAAAACAAAAATTTAATTTAAGACACCGCAGTTTTAGTTCTTCATTTTTTTATTGTATCATTTGAGTACAATTTTTAATATCTGATATTCTACCCTAATAATATCTCTGCAATATAAACAAAGTTCATATACAAATCATTTTTGAATCAAATACTTATCAACATAAAATAATAGATCAAATTCATGTTTTTCTTGTAACACTGATATAGATATAAAATTAATAATATAAAAGTAAATAACATCTCTATATATAAGCTAAATATAAATAACCTTTAAGAAAATTCTTAAATGACAGTTTTATGATATGTTAAATTACATCAAATATAATCTACATATCATATTTTTATTATGTAGGAAAATCAACTGAAATATTTTATTATAAATTTAATTTTCATCTACTTTAAAGTCTCTGTGAAACTACCAATGCTTATGTTACATTTAAGGAAAGATGTTTCGTGGAATGTTTATTTTAAATTTAATTTAACAGATTTCTTAAGTCACACTTTAAACTAGCACTCCTATTATATTTTCTCTGTTTGTTATTTTAGTTTACAGTCTAAAAAAATCATCGTGACGTGAACAGTGTACGTCTGTGGTTTTAAATTATGCTATATGTAATGAGACATAAGAAATTTTTAATTAGAGTCAACATAAAGTATATACATTTCCACTTTAAATATGAAATAATGTTTTTAATAATTATTTCAACAACCATAAGACATGCTTACCACGATTTACCCTAGCATATAAAGAACTCAAACATTCCACATAATTAATTAAATGCTTTATAAATCTTAAAGTACATGAGAATAGCAATAAGTCTTAAGCCGTGAAAGGTATGTTTTTAAATATAAAAATATTAAAAGAGAGTGGTGGTTTTAAAAAATTAGATTATAAATATTGCATCTTAAGCATTTCTTTAATGTAGTTTTCTAGTCTAAAAGAATGAGAATGTATATATATATTTTTAAGATTTAAGTGTTATTTTTTTAAGATATAAATGTTATGGTTAGTTTTCTAGACATCATTTACAGGAGAAATATTGTAAGTAAATCTTGTTAAATTTTCAGTATTGAATAAAACTAAAAGATACCATTTCAGCTCAAATAATAACTAATTTATGATATATTGCATTCTATCTTGAAATTCTTGCTTTGTTATCAGAAATTAAATAAAATTATAAGTATATTGCTCCAAAGGGATTTCAGAAAATATTGGTTTATCTTCGCGTAAAGTGAGTTACACTGTTGACCGAAGGACAAGGGCGATATCAGTGACACCCCCCCCCCTTCGACCCTATTAGACAGGAGGAGTGCCTCACGCTTGTTAGTCATATTTGGCCTTGGCAACAAGAGTTTTTTTGGATACTTCAATAAGCAGATTGGAACCCCCCCCTTCAGATAAGAATAGGAAGCGAACGAAGAACTTGAGCAGAGGCAGAAAAATTTCAACTCTTGCATCTGAGTAATTAAATCTAGCTTTTAATTCAAATAAAACGTTCTGATTACGCATACGTGACGTTGGTCTGACAATATCGACAGGAGCGACACTAGGCTGATAAGAGCGAAATCGCTGCGTTGCATATACGGGAAGTTGGTCACAAATGGGTCAAAGAATAATCACCTTACTTCATGGATCTTAAGTGAACTGTTTCATTACTGAATACTGATCATAACAGCTTCTAATAGTTCCGCAAGGGGTCATAGATTATCGGTTCAGAATGTCTTATGAGCTATAAATCAGCATTATCAGTCATTCTCTATGTATTTCAACATATACAGTAAACAACGTGGCTCTATTGCATATTATAGGTATAGTTATTATGAAATTAAGTTTTTTAATTTTTTGACATATTCAACTACTTACAATACAAATTGCCAAAACTAAAGAAAGTACTGTATTTTTAAAAAATAAATTTGAACACTTTGCCAGTTCTTGAATGTTGTAGATATTTTCTCCTTCGGAAACTCAATTGTTAGGCTCTAAAACAAGTTTTTTTTTCTATTTATTTTTACATCATGCTGTTACATATAGTTAAAAATTGCTGTCCTCCTTTCTTTACATTTTTAAAACTGGCAATATATAGAAATTTATACTACATGTAGATGTACTAAAATCTAAAGACAAATATTTATAAAGATCTACGAATACAAAAAGGGAATTAACTTAATACTATATTGCATGTTAAATAATATTTAACAACCACTTTCCGAAATCTTTCCTTGGTTTGAATGTCGTTGTCTTAATTCGCAAAAATTAATAGCAGCTTGTTTAGTGTGACCTTTAGAATCTTGAAATCTTTTGTTAAAACTGATATTTTAATCTTTTAGATATTAAGACGATAATAAGAATGGTATAGTTTGTTTCGACACAGAACTGGGATTAGTATTTCTGAACAAGTTCGGAAAAGTGTAAGTACTAATTTTACTTTTTCTATAGATGTCTAAAGTATTTAGAACCAAAAATATTAAAAGTAATTGATATAAATAGGTAAAATTTCTAATCGTTGTTTCATTTACGACAACGGTGTTCAACAAGGTTTATGTTCTTCAGAAAGTAGATGAGGATTATTATATGACAAGATTCAAAAAAGGAATATGGTATATAGAATTAGATTCCCTATCGCAAAAAGTTTTTTAAAATATAAATTAAAAAGTCTTGATTTAACTCTTAGCTATTGGGCTGGAAATCAGAGAAAATTTTAATGTTTAGGTCTTAAATTACAACATACAGGGGCTGACATGGCCTGAAATTGACTTTGCATGGTGCTGCACACATTCTAATTCAAATCTATGTCTGATCTATATAGTGCGTGTTATTTGTATACTTGCATAAGAAATGTATGGTTATAGCAAATAAATGACCGTTATCTATTATAAATTCATAATAATAACAACAGGCCCATTTAACAGTTATTTTACAAAATTAGTAATTTTACAATATTCAGAGCCGCTTTAGCTCAGTCGGTAAAGACAGTAACTGAAATATTCAGAACCTGAAAGAGATCAGAAAAGTTCGGTAAAGGTGACTGGGGCACGTAAAATAGGTTCGTGGTCACAAAGTCCTCCAAGTTCTCAAACAATATCTTTAGGGGTTGCAGGACAAGCCTGGGGTCTTCCGCTTAACCCCTGCTTTTAAATTACGAGGACCCACAGGGGGTAATATTACTAGCGTCTATTGCGTACTTTAATCTACGCTCCTCGGGTGGTGCTAAATGTGTAACAGCTTCTTAGCCTTGTTAAGAAGTTAGGACAATGTCTGTATCGCTTGCTGTATTGGAAAAAAATAGATTAATTCAAAATTTTAATGTGTATTAGAATATTTTTTTAGATATTATCAGTTACTAATAAAAAAAAGTACTTAAAAATGAATCAGTTTTTTTTAATAATAATGCAGATAATATATGCTGTTATATATTAAAACTGAAATGCAATAAAAATGACTGAGAGAAATTATTTTTGCTTTTCTTATCAGACGTCATAATTTGAAATTTTAAGTAAAATAATTAAGTTAGTAATTATTTTTTCTTCATATCATTAACTTTAAAATAAAATAACATTTCAGAACCATTAAAAATGAAAATATTCCAAATAGATAAATTACAGAGCGACTTATTTTAAGCTTAGTCATTACTGCTTTAATGTTTTTTAAATAAATTATATAAGATTTAGAGTTTTAAATAATTTTTATAATCTCGTCAGGAATTTTTTGCAGTAGACAGATCATAAATGAGTAATACATTTAACCATTATGAGTTTTAACATTAAATGCAATTTAAATTATTCTACTCATTTTTAAAAAATAATATAGTACCTCCAGTTTTTTTATAGTAAACAAATTAAGTAAAATTCTTTCATTTTATTTTCTATCATATACTTCATTTCAAGATGTAAAATGGTATTTAAGTATTGTAATCAGTTAAGATAACAAACGAAATTTTAAATACTTTTAGTTAAATAATCAGATGTACGAAACATTTTAACCCGTAATGAGATAAAAATAAAAATGATGTAATTGAAAATAATGATAACCTTGCATGGAAATGCTTGAAAACTATTAATAAACAATGACGATAAACAAAGACCTCGAGAAATTTTAATTAATTCAGTCTTCAAGAACAAATGTAAATCACACTTATCTTCTGAAAGATTTTAACAATGTGA
>CM063508.1:775874-810874 GCA_032207245.1 Pardosa pseudoannulata | reverse complement strand
TTAAACGATTTTCAAAAACACAAACTCTTTTTGAACCAAACAGTTTTGAGAATATGCAAACAGGCAATATACAAACACATGAAAATATAATAGCGGGATTATCAAGAAGTTAAAACTGTTCTATTTTTAAGGTTACAACTGAAGACTTGTAATTTATAAGGTTAGTAGTAAATTTAAAAGCGTAGGGTTTTTTGCTACTAGATATATAAGTTAAGAAGTTAAAAATTAACAAGTAAAAATTAATTTTTATTAATACCTCAAATCTATATTTAATAGTTGGCAGAAATCTCTACCAAAGCAAATCTGAATTTGCCAATCGGAAAGATAGGTTCAAAATTCTGTTCATAGTTTTCAAGAAGATATCGTAATCTAAAAAATTGGGGAAATTTGATTATACAGATGACATTTTCATAAAATACGTTTTCCTCACGGTATTATTTTAATAAAAAATTCGCTTATTGAGGACTATGTTTTTCCTTGGTATATAATTACAATTACATTTAAGTGACAGTTAGATTTGATTTAGACCTCTATTCTGTAGTATTTTATTTAGAAAATCGTTTATTAAGAACTACGTTTTTTCCGTATATATTTGTACATTACTTTTAAATGGCCGGTGGATTTTCTTTACACTTCCTTTCTCTAGTCTTTTATTTTGAAAATCGCATACTAAGAACTACGTTTTTTCTTCGTATGTATTTTTATATTACTTTAAATGGTCGCTGGGTTTTTTTTTCTCTAGTCTTTATTTCGAAAATCGCATACTAAGAACTACGTTTCTTCTTCGTATGTCTTTTTACATTACTTTAAATGGTCGCTGGATTTTCTTTACACCTCCTTTCTCCAGTCTTTTATTTTGAAAATCGCATACTAAGAACTATGTTTTCCTTGGCGTGTAATTGCAAATTACTTATAAACGACGGTTAGTCTTTAATTACACGTCTTTTCTAGTTTTTTATTTATAAAATTCTCTTATTAAGAATTACTTATTTTTATGATATTTGATTGCTAATTATATTAATTTGACCATTAGATTTCATACATACAATTTTTATATTAAGCTTACCACCATCCTTTTCAATATATGGCAGTCAAACTTTGATTACCCCTATGCAAACTATGGCTAGCTCTTATTTTTCTTTTAAAACTTCAAAACTATATTGATTATTGCTAAAAACATACAGAAGAAAGTATTTTTGGGAGACATACTAACACACAGAAGGACAAATTGTTATCGATATATTTGTTATCTGTCTTAATTATTGTTATTTAAAATATGCTTTTAAGCTAAAATGGAACTGATAGAAAACTTTCTATTCTCTATATTAGCATAATTTATGAGAATATAAGATTCTAAATGTCGAGGATGCTTGCCTGGCCTTTTAAGCCCGAGTGTTCTAAAAACATCCCGCACAATATCACCAAATAAAATTAAACTTCCTAGATATTCAGTAGCTGTCTTTAGGGTCTTCTAGACCCCAGTAATATGCCTCTCCACAATTCTTTGATTATTTGTCTCAGAAAGAGATACTTTTAATTTATTCGGTCTCCACGGACCCAGTATTCTCACATACACACTAGCATTTTATTTAGTGTTTGTGGTAGTAAGTATGATGCTGAGAAAAACAGATCATTATTTCATTAAAATGATGATATGTAAAGATGAAACATGTGATTTAAGTTTCTAACTTGTGTGTGTCTTATATTTGTGCTTTTGGAATGCTAATAAAAAAGACCTATAGTTCAAAATACTTTTAAAAGTTAATATTTTAAACAATCCGAAATATATGTTAAACTTTTAATAAAGTATTTTGGTAATATAAATTTTCAATTCATCATCAGAAGCAATTTTATTGGTATTTTGATGAGAAAAGTTGCACCAGGCCGGCGCACGGTCTTGTGCAGCGTCCTAGCGGTTTAACTGAAAAATATTAAGAAAAGTGACACCATGCTTTATTGAATGACTCTTTTCAAGGTGTACTTAAAATGTATTGATCACACATGGATTATAACGTTGTCTACTTAAGACAATGATTAGGAAAGATCTTTTATATTTCAAACTAAAAATACCAGACAAATAATTAATTAACAATGTATTGATGAGTTATAAAGTATCTATTTTTAATAATATTCCTTAAAATGTAATATTGGTTTGTTTTTTGCTTTTTATATAGCATTTGAAATAAAAAATGACTCAGAATAAAGGCTATTATTCTGTAAGGAATTTAATTTCTCAATATAATATTTATTATAATAATATTCTTAGGCAAGTATTGTACTTCATGCATTGGTTTCTTGAAAATCTTGTCACTTTAAATTGTGGTTAACTATACTCATAAATATTCCATGGATGGTAAATTTTATTGCACGTAATAAAATAGGTTGAGTTTAGGAAGATGCAGTTTTCTTATTTATATAGAATACGAAAAATACATTTTTTACTTTCAGATTTTTCATCCATCAAGTAAAAAGTCAAGATGAAATGATAATTATGAACCGTCTTCATACAGTAGAATCTGGTCTTATTAGCCCTGTGCAAAGTAGTAGACTGTAGCTCTTCAAACCAAACCAAACACATCCACAAATTATCCAAAAAATTTGAGAACAAATATTATTCCGTCCAGCTGTTTAGAATGCAAGCCTAAAATACATACGCATACACTGACACACATACACATATAATTACATACATACAAACCATTTATATAGTTTTATTACTATTTGCACTGCTGTCTACTTTTTTATCTACACCAGAGCTCATCAGACAGGGCCCCACAGTTTAACGCCAATTCCTATGAATCTCCAGGGGATTCGAACCCATGAATTCTGTTACCACCGAAAGCTGTTCCACCCATTCGGCCATTTTTATGAGAATAAATATAGAGAAGAATTAAATATTTCCTTATTTAGGAAAGTATAGAACACGATTAATACGAGAATAAAATATCCTAATTTAAAAATAAATAAAAATATTACTCCTAGAATATAAATTTTGCATTTAAAGACCAAAGTTCAAAAATTCGTTTTATTAAATGAATTTTTAATTTTCCTTACATTTCTTTAAAACTTTCTCTCTTTAATAACCTTTATATTCATTAAAATGAAATTAATTCATTTTCTCACGTTTGTTTATTTAGTATGTATGTTATTAGAAATTTGTTTACAAATGTTACCTCTCCTCAAAAAATTCATTTTCTCTACTGCCTATTTATATTAAGCTTATTTTAATTAGCTAATTATTCTTTCTAGAATTAGAAAAAAATATAAACTCATCACCGCAAAAATACTCAGCAGGTGTTCTTACTGCAGTTTTCTCAACTAATAAGAGGTAAACATGTTACATATATCTATAAAACATCTACTAACGAAAACATAATTAGATTCATATATTTATTTTCTTCTAAAAAATGCTCACTTGCAACAGCCAATCATTTTACGATCTCTAGTCTTTACAGCGAATAATTCTCAGATAAATTACCGCAATTTATAATATTTATCAATAGAATGTTAATTTTGCTGTTCGTTAATGTTTTATTTTTATTACATTTAAATGTATTTACAGATATAAGTAATTATTTATATATGCAATCAATTATTTATGTTTTCTGTGTGCAATTTTGTTATGTTGAATTATTTTAAATAATCGAGGAAGATATGTAGTTCTTTTAAATACTTCTGTTTGAATAGTATATAGTATAACTAATAGATCTTTGATTTTCAAATTAAGGAGAATTTTACGTTTTTTTAAATACGAATATTAATTAATTAATTTGCTTTATGTATATATTAAAAATGAAATTGCAAGAGATAGTTTTATAAAGTTCAGCCAACTATTTCTTTCGTTACACTGTAATCATGAACAATGATTGCTATTTATCTTTCCTTTTAGTTACTCCTATTTTTTACAGTTTTTAATAGACTTTAGCGATTTAATTAATCATTTTCATGAAATTTATATTTACAAATTTGATTAACTATTTACATGTAATTATGAAAATTTATGCTTTTCTTATTCTAACTCAAAACAATGAAGAAACGGTAAATGTTTTCCAGGAAAATAATTAAATAAGCATAAATGTTAAAATTATCTTCGATTTAAATTATTTTACTTTTTTTTAGTTAAAGGAATGTTAAACAATAAAAAATAATACAAGTGTTTGTTATTTTTGTTGTTGCTGTTCCATATGCCACTTGGTCAAACGAAACACGATTGAGCTTGATGCTACTTGTATTAAAGGAAGGGGTGGGCCTTTCATTTTGACGAGCATCTCGAGGGTGAAAGTACGACTTGAGCTCTAGTAGATCCTCGTAATTTTGAAGCAGGAACCAATCAGAAGACCCGTAGGCTTGTCATTCCACCCCAAGAGTTACTGGTTGAAGACTTGGAGGACATTGTGACCACGAACCTATTTTACGTTACCCAGCCGCTTTTATCGAACACGGTGGATCTTAGGTCGGCTCGGGATCCAAACCTGCAACCCTCCAGTTACAAGAGCACTGTCTTTGAGTTACTACGGATCAATACAAATGGATTTTATTTAAACAGACTGTTGAATTTGATAATGTATTTATATTAACGAATTAATTTACAAGTGTTTTGTACAATATTCAATATTTATTTTTAAACTACAACAGTATTTAAGGTGTTTGAATATTTATACAGCGTTAAGAAATAAGAATAGCTCCGAAATTTGTAATCATACACAAATGTTGAAGAATAAACAGTAATTCCCAAAATTGCCCATATCTTTATAGATAGAAAAGTCATTAATTGTATACAAGCATGTATACGTAAATACCTGAATGTTGGTCACACTGTTACAGAGTCAGCTAATTTTGGGCAGTCACTTTTTGATACACCAAGTTTCAGTAACTACCTTTAATATAAAGAATATTAATTTTGCCTATTACTGACAGATGGCAACACTGTAGCATTTTAAAACACAAATATAACCCTAAAATTAATAGTAGTGAATTATACATTGTATTGTTCTATAAAATCTTATAAACAGCTTTATTTTCATATAAATAGTATAATGTAGACAAGGAAGTGGTTTGAAAGTTTAAGGCATTCTATAAAAAAATATGACAGTTCACATCTTTTGCAAAAATGAAAGTCTTCATTTTTACTGGTTCTACAACTAAGTGATTTAATGTTTAAATACTTTTTATGTGTATTTTTCTTCAAGAGTTACAATTAAATAAGGTTTAAAAAAGTCTTACAAATGATACAAAAATTAATTGTTTCAGAATTATAACCCAATAATTTTTTAACTTAATCTACAGCTATTGATTTTTTTAATATCTCTCTATAAATCCTCTCATCGAACGCTAGCCGTATAGTAAGGGAGCTGATTGTCGGTACCGGAGTTCGTGGGTTCGAATCCAACAATGGAATGGATGTTTGTAGCCGTTCGGGATCGGCTTTAAACAGTCGGTTCCCGTCTCATTAGCCCTCGTGTGCAAAACAGTATACCGTAGCGCTCCAAACCAAACTTATAAATCCTCTCATTTCAATTGTACAATATTTCAAATTTCTGAAATATGATATTTTAAACGGCATTAGTTTTAAATAAATAAAAAAGCAAATACAAAAGTAAAGGTTTATGAAGAACTTTCCATTAAACTCTTTACTTAAATAAGGTCAAATTTATATCTTTAATTAATTATTAGCATTAAAAATAATTCCCCTTGAAATATACTTTATTTTCAGGTTTTTAAATGTTTAATGGATGTTTATTATATTAAATTATTCAATTTTCAGTACTTTTCAACTATCGACATGTTAGTTTTATTATTCTAAATTGTCATACCTTTCAATATATTTTACATTTTTAATCTATTTTTCACATAAGACTTAATTTAATATTTTCATTTATTTATCCTGTGTCTAATTTATTCTTACATTACGTCGTTCGGATCCACTTTTTTCATTTTAACGAGTTTAATTTACTTATCATTTCACCAAAATACTATTGATATCTGCAAGTGTCTATCTGTATTTAGTCTACATTCCTCATGAACAACCAATCATTTACTGTCGAGACAGATGTAAAAAATTCTGCTAGAATTCCTTTGAGAAAATCTCGGTTCTGCAGTACCAGTTAAAGAGATAACAATTAAAATCCTACCAATTATTTATTTATTTTAGTTTAAATGTGTTCTTTATATTATTGTGCACGAAAATCATAGAAAGAAAGGTAGAGTTTATGTTACTAAACTACAAGAAACGATGACCTAATGGTTAGAGCGCTGATTGTCGGTATCGTAGTTGGTTGATTCAAATCAAACTGTGACAGAAATGTTCGTAACCATTTGGAATTTACTTTAAGTAGTAGGTCCTAGTCTTATTAACCCTTGTGTTGAAATAAAAAAACCGTAGAGCTCCAAACCAAACGTTATTAAATTACAACTAAATTACTCCAGAATTGACAGTAAGATTGTTAATTTTTCTGGTGGATTTATGGAGAAATTAATATATCTAGGATGAGAAAACTTAACTAGTCGAACTGACAGAATTAGACCTTAGCTCGACAAGCGTTTACGTGGCTTTTATGACGTTTTTATGACGTTATGACAAATTTAAATGTTGTGACAGACTGTTGTAACCTTCCTTTTCAAATGTTAATAATCTTATACAGTTTTTTAAGTAATATATTCATTAATTAAATAATTTAGTTTTTTTCGATATGTGGAAATTACTTTATCGTGAACATAAAACCTCTAAATATATATTTTATTTTTAACGAATAATTCAAAGTATTCATTTATGCTTGCAAGTCACATAATGGGCATGAAAAGTTATTGTTTAAAAACAATATTATGAGTTGATTACTATATCAATGGCTTCTAAAATTTATTAGAAATATGTTCATTTAAAATTGTAGCTAAACTTTAAAATTTACACAAACAAATTAATTTTTTATTAAGAATCCACAGAAAAGTATTTTTAAAGAATGCTCCCAAATATATCTTGTAAAAATATCTGCTTCGTTCCTCATAAAGTGAAAGAGGTCAAGATTTATTAAAAAAAAAGATTCGCTTCACAAACAGCATTATTTTACGACGCCGAAAAATTTGCAACCATGCGAAAAACAAAAAAAAAATAGTGGTGTGACCATTCTGAAACGAGGAACGTGTTTGACAGAGAATTTCATAAGTTAAAAATAGAAGAAACTTTTTCTCTTTTGATTTGTGACACTTTCTTAACAAACGTATTTCTTTCACAAAAATGACGACAGAAAATTCTATTGTCTGTGTATCCGAGGAATAGAAATATAATTGAAGACTGTGGTCTATATATATGTGATTTTTCTACATATAGAATATAACAGATCGAATAGATTTAGTAAAATAATCTTATACATCCATGCATTTTATTCCGGTAAAATTCTATACTTTCACCTGCAAATGCATTTATACCAAAAGTATTTTTATCTTCCTTTATATAAACAATATCTGTTTTTCCTAAAAAAAATTAGGAATTTCTATTTATTTTTTGTAAAGAGTAGCTAAATTAATTATAATTATATTAATTATATCTGTAGTATTAAAATTATTTTTAAAAATGCTTTTAAGTAATTGAAAACTAGATTTGAAATGTTATATTGATTTTTTTACGTATGGCAAATATATTTTGATTAAGAATCATTAGAGGACGTTTTAAAAAATTACCATTTCTTCTTTAAAACTATATGTTTCATTACACATAAAAGAAAGAAGTCAAGATTTCAAAAAGATTTACTCTAAAATATCATTCTGAGAAGTCAGAAAAATCGCAACTATGCGACTAACCAAAAAAAGGTGATATGACCATTCTGAACTGAGAAATGTGTTTAATAGACAGTTTCATAGGGTAAAAGTAGAAGAAGCTTTTTTCCTCCGATATGTAACACGTTTTTAACAAACGCATTTTTTTCCAAAATTCACAAGACAAAATTCTATTGCCTGTGTATACATATATATATATATATATATATATATATATATATATATATATATATATATATATATATATATATATATATATATATATATATATATATATATATATATATATATATATATATATATATATATATATATATATATATATATATATATATATATATATATATATATATATATATATATATATATATATATATATATATATATATATATATATATATATATATATATATATATATATATATATATATATATATATATATATATATATATATATATATATATATATATATATATATATATATATATATATATATATATATATATATATATATATATATATATATATATATATATATATATATATATATATATATATATATATATATATATATATATATATATATATATATATATATATATATATATATATATATATAATATATATATATATATATATATATATATATATATATATATATATATATATATAATATATATATATATACATATATACATATATATATATACATATATATATATATATATATATATATATATATATATATATATATATATATATATATATATATATATACATATATATATATATATATATATATATATATATATATATACATATATATACATATATATATGTATACATATATATATATATATATATATATATATATATATATATATATATATATATATATATATATATATATATATATATATATATATATATATATATATATATATATATATATATATGCATATATAGTCAATCTAAGAGATTTAGGAAAATATGCTTAAAGATCCATGGATTTTATTCTGTACTTTCCCCTATAAATGAATATATATTAGCAATATAGTTGGTTCCAGTTTTGTAAATAGAATCCATTATTTATCGTAGAGCTAAAGAATTACTATTCAATTTTGACACAATAGCTAAATTATATTGTATTATACTGAGATATATTAAGTATGGTGTTTTAAGAATTATTTAAATAAAATACTCTTAAGTAATGATATATTTAAAACTGGAGATAAATTAAGTTCTATATAAAGCAAATTGATTTATCATAAAGTAATTTTAAAAGAATGAACAACACTTCTTTTAAAAATATCTGTTTCCTTTCATATAAGCGCAAGAGGTCAAGATTTTTGAAAACAGCATCAATTTACGACTCCAAAAAAAAATCCGACAAAAACAGATGTGACCATTCTGAAACAACGAACGTGTTCGACAGATAGTTTCATAAGTTAAAAATAGAAAAAAAATTTCTCATCTTTTCATTTGTGACACGTTCTAAAAGAACGTATTTCTTTCAGAAAAATGACGAGAGAAAATTCAATTGTCCACGTCTCTAAGGAACAGAACCATAAATGAAGCCTAGAGTCTATATTTATATAGGTTTATTATATATATTCAGTATAATCTATCGAATATATTTAGGAAAATAAGCTTACAGATCCTGGCATTTTATAACGTAAAATCCTATACACCCACCTACAAATGCATTTATACCAGCAAGATTTTTCGTTCCTTTTTTTATAAATAGAATCCATTATTCAAAACCGAGTTTAGGAATTTCTATTTATTAATTTTTGGAAAAATAGATAAATCAGTTATGTATCCTGATATGTTATGTATCCTGATATTTTATGATAGTTTAGGTACAGTTTTATTTATCCTCATACTTATGACTTTTTAAAAATTAGTTTAAATAAAATACTTTTAAATAATTTAAAAATGGATATAAACTTTAAGTTTTATATAATACAAATATATTTTGAATAAGTAAAATTTTAAAAACTTAACTACTTTTCTTTTAATTATCTTTTATCTAATTACCTTTTTCTTTTAAATATCTGTTTCATTCCACATAAATTCAAGAAATCAAGATTTCAAAAAGATTTGCTTTAAAACAGCATCAGTCAATGACCCCAATAACATCGAAAAGATGAGACAAAAAAATTGATGTGACCATTCCGAAACCAGAAAAGTGTTTAAAAGATAGTTTTATAATTTAAATGTAGAAGAAACTTTTTCATTTTTGATATGTGATACATTCTTAACAAACGCATTTTTTTTCACAAAATTGACGAGAGAAAATTCTATTGTCTATGTATCCGAGGAATAGGAGCATGAATGAATCCAGGAGTCTATATTTATATACATTCTTTTAACATATTTAGTCGATCGACTAGATTTAGTCAATACGATATGCTTTAAGATCTATGCATTTCGTTCTGGCAAAATTCTGTACTTTCCCCTATAAGTTCATATATTAGCGTTATTTCTGATTCCATTTTATATAAATAAAATCCATTATTCATAGCAGATATTGAGAATTACTGTTAAACAATTTTTGACAGAATAACTAAATTATATTTTATTATCTTGATAGCAGTTACTTATAGTATTTTAAAATTTATTTCAAATAAAATATTTTTAAGTAATACCTTATTTAAAACTGGAGAAAAAGTTTAATAAAGTTTTATATAAAGTAAATTTATTTTTCATGAGAAACTTCTATGTGTTTTTAAAAAAAAAAGAATAACATTTCTCTTAAAAATATGTTTCCTTCCACATAAACTCAAAAGGTCAAGATTTATAAACATAATTTATATAAAACAGCATCAATTTACGACGACAAAAATGATGTGACCATTCTAAACGAGAAACGTCTTTGACAAAGAATTAAATAAGTTAAAAATAAAAAAATCCCTTTTCTGTTTTTATTTGTGACAAGTTCTTAACAAAGGTATTCCTTTCACAAAAATAGCGAGAAAAAATTATATTAATTGTGTCTCTGAGGAAGAGAAACATAAATGAAGCCTGGAGTCTATATTTTTATATTTTTTCTATATATAAATTATGATTATTGAATAGATTGAAGAAAATAATGGTAAATATTCATGCATTTTATTTGGCAAAAATTCTTTACCTTCACCTGCAAATGCACTTATACCAGAAATATTTCCCTTTCGTTTTTTTATAAATAGAACCTATTATTCCTAACAGAGTTTAGGAATTTCCATCTAAAAATTTTTGAAAGAATAGATTAATGAATTATATTTATCCTGATAGATTTTACTTATTACTCTTTGAAAATTCCTTAAAATAAAATGATTTTAAGTAATTTAAAACTGGATATATATTTTAAGTTTTAGAAAAATATGACTGCATTTTGAATAATAATCATTAGAGTAAGTTTAAAAAAATCAACTGTTCTTCTTTTAAAAATATCTGTTTCCCTCCACATAAAAGCAAGAGAATAATGATTTTTACAAAATCCAGGTAAACGGATTATAGTACAGATTAATAAAGTACAATAAGGATTTTTACCAAGTACAGATTAATAAAAAATGATTTGCTCTAAAACAGCATGGTTTAACGACGCCAAAAAATTCTCAAAGATGAGACAGAAAATAGTGTGACAGTTCTAAAATGAGGAACGTGTTTGACAGAGTTTCAGAAGTTATAAATAGAAGAAACTTTTTCTCTTTTGATTTGTGAAACGTTCTTAACGAACGTATTTCTTTCACAAAATTATCAAGAGAAAATTCTATTGTATACTATTAATAGAAACAAAAATGAAGAGTGGAGTTTATATACGTGCTTACTAGAGATATTGTTGAAAAGATCGAATAAAGTTAAGTAAATAAGATTAAAGATCCAAACATTCCATTTCTATAATTTCTGTACTTTCACTTAAAATCAAAATTGTACCAGTTATGATTCATAATACTTTTCGTTCCTTTTTGAATAAACTTTTCTAATAAATTGAAATCTTTATCCATAAGCATGTACTAGTAATTTCTAGTTGTAAAATTTTGAATAAATAGCTAAGTTAGCTGTATGTATCCTGATAGCTGTTACTAATAATTTTTAAACATTATTTAGTGAAAAATAATATGTTTTTAAGTAATACTTCATTAAAAACTGATAATAAATTTTAAAATTCATTTAAACTGAACTCATTTTTGTCAGAACTTTACAGAAAAATTTTCAGAAAAATTTCAACAACTAACCTTCTTGTAAAAATATTAGTTCCATTTCTCCTAAAACGCCTAAAAAACATTTTATGGTTTGGTTTGGTTTTGGAGCTTTATAGTCTACTTTTTGCAACACGAGGGCTAATGAGACCGGGACATACTGCTTAAATCCTATTAAGAAGGGCTACGAAACAGCCATGCCATATTGGGATTCGAACCCACGAAATCCCAAGATTTTATGAAGAAATTATTTTCTATACACACATGATCATTTTACACATAAATTCGCAAAGATGTGACAAAAAGTTTCATTAGTTAAAATTAAAAGAGACTTTTTTTCTTTTTATTTGTGACACGTTCTTAACAAACGTATTTCTTTCACAAAAATGGTGATAAATAATCCAGTTGTCTGTGTATCTGGGTTTTAGAAACATAAATGAAGCCTAAACTCCATATTTCTATATGTGCATGATACACATATTATAGAATAGTAAAAATGCATTTACAAAAATAAACTTACAATCCAATACATTTAATTTCTGTAAATGTCTATATATTCATCTTTAACTGAATTAATTTATACCAGACATGTTTTCAGTCATTTTCTTATTAATAATTTATTCATAAACATATACTAGGAATTTCTAGCTTCAATAAATAGCTTAATTAATTTAATTCATCCTAATATCTGTTTTATTTCCTTTTATAATAATTTATTTTTCATACATTTTTCAATTTTTATCTACAGTATGGTTTATTTTATTTAATATTTAATAAAAGCTATCAACCTCGAAATGAATATTCAAACTAACATTTTTTTCACATCTGTAGTAGTGACCTTTTAGAGATTTAGGCATTAAAATAAATTAGATTTATTTTTCACTGTTAAAAAAGCAGTTACCCCGTCTGATAGCTGTAATTTGCTGGAGCATGAAAATAATTTTCGTAGATATCCTTTTTACAGTTTTAATAAATAACTTAATAGCTGTTTTGAATTGACAACATGTAGTGTAGAAAGACGTAGAAAATGATTATTTATTGTTGTAAAGAATGAATTGAAATATCATTTTCTGCAAAATATTTCATTCCACCTATTTTTTCTTCAAGTTTTTTTTTACCATCTGCTAATTGCATTTATTAAAAAACTTAATGTGAATTAATAAAAGTTACAGAATATTTTATGTACGTTCAAGACATATTCAAACAATTTCTCAATTAATTGTTGAAATATAAACTCCTTATTGCCATTTTAGACACTTTATGTATTTATGTTCACTTATTTTAATTCAAGCTGAAAAATGGTACCATCTGGCTTTTTCTCCGTAGAATCATTGAGAGATATCTTCTTTTACTTGACCCTAAAACTTTCGTACATAAATTTAACTTCCCATTTCTCTAAAAAGTTTAAAAAGTGAAATAAAATAGGCTTTCAGACAATTTCTGCATCCCATTTTATTTCTGCCCTAGCTGTAATAGCTCATTGGTCTACAAGAATTTAATTTCAAAAAATATTTTTCACTGAATACATCATCGGTGTAGAGGGAAATATATCATACATTGTTTTCCATTTCCTTACTATATATGAATATCAAAAATACATATTTTAGTCCAATCACACTAAACAAGTTATTATAAAGTAACGTAATATATTATTATAATTATCAGGTGTTATAACAAACATCTCAGGAAAACACTCTATTAAAGCAAGTTAAACTATACAACTATTGTATCTTTAAATTAATAAATTAAGATAGATTTCGATATCATGTAATAATAGGAATTTCATTGTTTACATTAAAATACGAGAAACATTTTTATAGTTGTTGGGTGATATTCAGTAAGTTTTAATTTTTTTTCTTGGTATTAAAGAATATTGCAATAAGATATGTATTTTTCCATCTGCTTCCATTTCAAAAATACATATTTCAGGGATATATAAATTACTCTTAAAAAATGTACAATAAAAATTTATTCCTATCTATAATACAACACATATACAATTATTATGTACAATGAATACCTTTTCAGTGTACCTATGCAAACCAAATACTCTAAGTATGTCACCACACAAGTGAAAATAAAAATATTTTCCATATACTGTACATATAAAAATTTAATAATGTATTCAGTTTTTTAAACGTAAAAGCTAACCAATGTCCCTGCGTGTGTTATATATAGTTCAAAATTCATTTTTCTATTCAAAATACATTTGCAATAACTGTATTGAGTTATTTTTCATAAGTGGATCTCACATGTACTCAGCTACAATTTAAATTATGGTTCCGCCAGTATTTCGCTTAAATGCAACACTAAAAGTAAAGTTAATTTATTTTTCACCGTTTTTGAGTGTTCAATGAAGGATATCTCACGCTTATTCTTCACAAATAACGTTAAATACAGAGAAAATTACGTAAAGTGAAGATCGCAATGTTTTACTCAATTCAGCAGTTAAAATAAAAATAGCTCTTCGAACTTACAGACCTTTTTTAGTCTACGTTCTAATTGAATTAGAATTTAATTGTTTAATATTTTTTAAAACTTTGCATGCGTTCTACAAAAATAGTGCAGAGTAATTATGGAAATTACACTTTTGCGTGAGAGTAATAATACATCGGTTGCAGTTTCTAACATAATCAGTTGAAACATAAAAAATAACATAAATGGTAAAGTGGTCCAAGAATTTCGATTACCGGAGTCTAATGGGAACTACAACTTTTCCGACCGCTATGGATAAAAAGTTGGTTTTCTCATTAAAACAATCTTTTTTTACAGTCGTCAAAACACTTTTTTAAATATGATACATGCACTTTTAAACTTTGATATTTTTTTATGTAATGGAAATATATGTATTATATTTTTAAGCTATTTGTAATTCAAATTATTTAAGGCGAAAATTATATTTTGGATAGAAGTAAGTAACGTTCTGACATTTAAATTACAAATGACATTAACGAAACATTACGCAGTGTAAAATTTGTACTTAAATGTATTTATAGTTACTTTATGGGGGTAAAAGTTTTTTTAAAGATTACGCATCTGCTTCTTCTCCTTGAGGCTCATGTTATTCCTAAAGTTCAAAATGTAGAATAAAAATAAATTTCAATGTAAAATATATTAGAAAACAGTAATAAATAATAATAATAGTAGTTCCTTGTAGTAATAAATTCCAATGTAGTGTAAAATTTTGGTTATTTGAAACATAAATTAAAAATAATCTTTATTGTATTTAATGATTCACAAATGCTAATATAAAATGTATAAATTGTAACTGATATAAAAGCCAAATGTATATTTTCATCCAAATAGATTTTTTTTATTTGTATCACATCAAACTGTATCATATACGTTATTATAGCACCGTTTTTGTTGTCATATGTTTGAAAATTTTTTGGAATCATTAAATGATAGTGTGTTTAAAAATGATTATCCAGAAAAAAAGTAATATAATACATTTTGCCTCTTACTTTTGAAAATAGATAACACATTTTCACAATAAGAAATGTTATAATACTTCTGAAACTTCAATAGAGATTTATTTTATATAAAATTAATGGGTTTTATATAAATTTAAAAAAAATTATGACTACTATTAGTGAAATATACCTTAAAAACTTTATTTTTCTTAGCTTTATTAAAGCTTATACACACACACAAGTGTACTTATACTAAAGAAAACTTACATTTATTAAATAAGTGCCATAAAGCTAAATTAAACATTTCTTTTAACTCATCAAACACACTTTCAAAAGCATATTTCAATAGGAATATACATTTTTGTTGAACAGTCAAGAAACTTCGACGTCAAAAATTACATAAAACAATGTGCTTGGAGAGCTTGAAAAGTTCTTTTATTTTTTGATTCATAAAAGAATTTTTAAGAAGATGTGTAATATTCTTAAATTTATACTTTTAAAGTTCTAAATATTACTTTCTTGTTGTTAAATAATAATATTTTTATATATGTATTGGTGTTTACATGCAGATATTAGTAAAGTTGAAGACTATTAGATATATTTTTAATTTTAATCAGATAGTTTTTCTATTAAAAATAAACTAGGTTCCACTAAAGTTCTATATCTTAGCTAGGTATAGAATTATCTCTGGTTAACGTTTCCTAAAAACGTATCTCAAATAAAAATAATTCAATTTTTAAGTTACTGAATGCTCTGTCGATTGTTACACCGTTTTTTCAATTGTGTACAGTAGCTTGAATATATTTTTTTCGTCAAGAAATGATGTGTGTTTAAAGAATTTTCTTTTTCTAAACAAAGAATCGACAGTATATATTAAGATGGATAAAATGCTTTTACTTAAGGTAAACTGTCCAGTATTTCATTTAAATAAAACATATATTTTAGATAAAAAGAAAGTTTAAAATATATTTTATAAAGTTTATATCCAGTTTTAAGAAAAACTGTAATAGGCAATTTAGTTTTAAATTTCATTTAAAACAGTATAAAATAGATCTAGATTTAAGCCTATGATCAGTATATTTTAGTTTCACACGATGTAATTTCTTCAATCCCCCCTCTGGGAAGAAGCATGTTTTACACTTGTTACAAATGTAGCACATATCAAAAGAAAAAGGTTTATTCTATACTTAAGATAAAAAACTACTTATCAAAAACATAGTTTAAGAATATTGATACATATTTGTTTAAATGTTCTGTTGTCTAGAATCTATATTGGGAATTCAGAGTTTAGGTTGATATTTCGTGAAGAACCGTACATTTTGACGAGTCTACCTAGCCAAAAGCTGTATTCTGTGGACGGCATGCAGTATAATATTAGATTCCTCAGTTGTTTCACTACTGAGTAGATTTTACTTTGCTTGTAATATTCAAGATACCCATCCAAGTTGTTACTTTTAAAAAGCATTTTTAATTCTTAAAAACATATTGTAGGTTCATATTATTCTATAACTATAATGCAAGCTTTGCTCCGATGATGAAATGCAGTATATTATTAGAATTCTCAGTGGTTTCACAAATGAGTAGATTTTACTTTACTTGTAATATTCAAGATACCCATCCAAGTTGTTACTTTTAAAAAGCATTTTTAATTCTTAAAAACATATTGTAGGTTCATATTATTCTATAACTATAATGCAAGCTTTGCTCCGATGATGAAATGCAGTATATTATTAGAACTCTCAGTGGTTTCACAAATGAGTAGGTTCTACTTTACTTGTAATATTCAAGATACCCATCCAAGTTGAAAACAAAGCATTTTTAAATTTTTAAAAACATATTGTAGGTACCCATTATTTTATAACTATGTTGCAAGTTGTGTTCTGATGACGTCATGCAGTATATTATTAGATTTCTCAGTTGTTTCCCAAATGAGTAGGTTCTACATTACTTATAACATTCAAGATACCCATCGAAGTTTTTACACTTAAAATCATTTTTAATTATTAAAAACAAACCGTCGGTTTCCATTATTCTATAACTATGTTTCAAGCTGTATTCTGATGACGGAATGCAGTAAAATATTAGATTCCTCAGTTGTTGCAATAGTTAGCAGATTCTACATTAATTGTAATAATCAATATACATATCTAAGTTGTTACCTTAAAAAACATTTTTAATTCTTAAAAACAAACTGTATATTTCCATTAATCTATAACTATATACAAATAAAAGAGTTGATTTTGCTCCCTTTATTTGAAAGAAATAAGTTAAGAACATGCCACAAATCAAAGGAAAATTTTTCCTCTCTTTTTATCTTACCAAACTCATACATCGTTTGAAAATTGTCCGATTTTTATCTCTTTTCCTGAAATATCATTGCGAAATTTCTTGCATCAATAAATAGTGCTGTGTGTTCTTCTTCTAAAGGTAAAAATAATCTTAATACTTTAATTTTATGAAGAATAAAAGAAATTTTCAAAAGAAGAAATATTTCTTTCTGTTAAATTGTAAAAAGATTATTTAATGTAAAGTACATGGTTTGATATAAAATGTACAGCTTGACTCCTTTTCTTAATAACGGACACTCTAAACACTTGATTTATTAAAAGCTTTTAAAAAACTATTAGGACATCTGTTTATAATGCTTTCCTTATAATTTTATATTTTATCTAAAAACTCAATAAAATTTTCTGGTAACGTTTATAAAAATATTAAATTTATTTGAAAAGTGTAACAAATCAAAAGGAAATGTGTCTTCCATTCTTAACTTATAAAACACTCTGTCAAACATGTATATATCAGAAAAGTTCTATATTTTTAACGTATCCTTGAGAATGTTTTGTCTTTACGAAATAATGCTATATGTTTAATTTTTTAAGCTTGGTTCTTACAAAATTTATTATAAATAATAGAAGGAGCACTTCTTAAAATAAACAAAAAAATTCAAAATTCATTCAAAAAATTTATAATTAAATTTTTTTAAGAGAATCTTGTACCCGCAAAAAATATTGCTGATATAAATAAATATTGATGAAAATACACGATTTTACATGATTGGCGTCTCAAAAATTTTAAAATTTATTTCTTTAATCGTATATTATGGATTTGGCAGTGTATTTATTAGGTACACACACGCTAATCTTCACTTATGTTTCTATCTCTTTCCTTGGGCAAAAAAAAAATTGTTGGATAGATTCAATAAAAGAGGTATATTTCATAAAATTGCTTCAACGATCACTAAACTTTTTTTTATCAATCTCTCACTGAAACACTACATTGAATCAAAACTGTTTTACAGATTTATTTTTCTCTTTTTGTGTAGTAATTTTAACATTACTGTAAAGTCAAGAAATTATGTTATTTGTTAGATTAGATAAAAATAAATTAAATTAGGTAAGGTTGTTAGATAAACATCCCTTACTTTATTGAACCAAATTTTTGTCAAGATAAAATTACCAAGCTTTCTTTTGATCACTTTTAGAGATCACTTTTATATAAGAAAAAGAAACTTTTCAAAACTGTAGAAAAAACTTTCGTTTTTTATATATGATTTAAAAATTTTATCTAAGACTTTAAAGCAATCCAAAAATATACCAAACAAAAAGAAAGATACCACTAAAATTTGAAAAGTATCTTTCTTTAAAGCTCTTCAATTTATATTTAGATTTCTATTCCCAACTGCTCAAAAATGCAAAATTTGGAATTTGAAAATATGTAATTTTTTCGTGTTAAAAGTGAAAAGAAAGTTAGCATCCATGAATTATTTTTAATATCACATAAACCTTAATCGATGAAATTTGTTTTAGAATATATATTGATGGCTATTTTAAAATCTTAAATTAGAAATGGTTTATTAAAATACTTTAAATTTACTAAGGCAATCAAATTGTTTTACTCTGTGCGTTTCAAAGTATTAAGTTTAACCAGCTGTGAATAACACAGTTTTCAATAGTTGCTTAAATGTTTGCTTCAGTTGATTTACTGGTGCAGAATAGCGTTAATGTATCTCATCATGGATAAATTGTAAATAATTTAATATTGTTTATTAAATCATTATTTTTAATGCTACATTCTTCCTACTAAATTGTATCAGTTTAGACAATTGTAGTTAAATGCTCACAAATACAAATTTTCTACCTAAAATAATAATATATATGTTTTAAAAGTATAATAAAATTTCTACTAAAAGGAAAAAATTACATCAATGGGATATTTATTACAATTTGCTTTACAGATCTCCGAATAACGTGTGCTCCAATAGTTTTACTAGTAAAATATAACTCTTTCAGTTTCCCATCAAGAATAAAATACATTTCCTTTAATCTGATTTACGAAATCATTATTACGAATGATATATTTTTCCCTCTAGAATCGATCAACTTTAGACAGTTGTAGTTTTCTCTGCTTAAATGATCAAAAATACAAAATATGTCACAGGGAGAAGATATATTTTTCTACTCTCCAAAAACAGTCAAAGAAGATTGAGGACTTCAAAATTAGACGAAGCATTTCCCAGCAGATATTGACCATTAAAGGTGTCAAGGGAATTGATGGTATCTGACGCTGTGATGAGAATATTGTGTGATTTATTTATAAATCAAAACTTTTATCTTGTACTTTTTAGGGATTTTTCATGGAAGTATATCCTTCTGACCTTTTTACTTTCTTTTACTTAGGTGGTTTTTGAGTTTTTATCCAGTCTTGAATAATATTTTTCGTTTCATAAGACTTATTAGAAATTGATACAGGATGTATCTTATTTGCCACTAAAAATAGCTTACTAAAAGTTTCCAATTAAAATATATGTTATGTAAATACACGTTATCAACATCAAATTTTGAAAATAAAATAAGGTAATTAACAAACATTGATTTAGATTCGTTAATATCAGTATTTATATTAATCATTTCAGTTCAATAAATTTTATACTTTTAAATAAACACCATTTTTTAATCAATAGAAACTGTGCAAAATGTTTTTAAGTGTACAATTCGTGCTAAAATTCTATTTATAGTACGTATAACTTATCGAAATAAATTCATAAAATAATGGTATATTTAAAAAACTTCGATACACCCCTATATCCTTCTCTCTTAAATTTCGAGATCGAATAGACTTTAGATAAATGCAAGAATAATGATTTATTAAGAAACTGTTCACAAATGAATAGAGTTCAATCGAGAAATATTTAGCTCCGAATAAATAGCGTAGATTATTCTAGTACTTTCTAGTAAAATTCAACACACAACACCCAGGAAACACTACTTAACAGTGAAGGCTAATATGCTACAGCATGACAGCAGATAACAATACTTTTTTAGACTTTAAAATATGCTATCAGAAGGTCCAAAGGCGGATTTAGAATTATTTAGACTCACCCACCCATGGTCCCAATAACCATGTCACCGAAACAATCTCAGAGTCACCAAATTTGACACCGAAAAAAAGTTTATGAAATCATTGGTTTCAAACCAAAATAAACATATTTACAAGTTTCAAGGTGATCGAAAACAGTATGTAATAAATAAGAAAATGTTTTAATAAGTGACATATACCCTGGTGCCTTTTTGAAACCTATGTATTATATATTTAAACATTCTAGCTCACTGTGTTGCTTTCGCCTTCCTGAATCCTGTGTGATATAAACTGTCTACCATTAAGTATTTAGACACCTATGCAAGTGATGATATCTGCAGTCCTGAGGTATGTCACGGCCTCCGCCGGTATATATCGTGTAGGAAACATCATCAGCAGTAGTCGCATGCAAGATGCCTCGCAGTTCGGAGCTCTCTGATTTCGAGAAAGGTATAATTATCGGGTATCACAAATGTGGCCGATCCTTAAGGGACATATCTAGCGATCTGAAGTACCCAAAATCGACATTGGCCTATGTGGTTAAGACGTGGAAGTGGGGTGGTGATAGTCAGAATATGCCACGATTCGGCAGACCATTGAAACTGGGAGATAGATACCGACTAGCGCTGTCCAGAGAAATTCGGAAGAACCGCACCCAACGAGAAATTTGAACAATCATCCGGGAGTATTGTTTGAATGAATACCATCCTTGAGGAAGCATATCTGCTTGGTTATCATGGTCGTCCTGCTTCCCATAAGGCTTTGATCACAAATCCAACAGTGCTGCTCGGTTAATGTGATGCAAAGCACGTCAAAAGTGGATCGTAGATCAGTGGAAACGAGTTCTTTTGAGCGACGAATCAAGGTTCACACTTTACTGATAGAATGGCAGGGTCTGGGTCTGGCATTTGTCTGGAGAATGTCTCCTGTCAGAATGCATTGTGCCAGCAGTCAAATTCGGCGGAGGTGGAATTATGGTCTGGGGTGTTTCTCTTGGTATGGACTAGGATCCTTGGTCCTCATTCATGGTAAGCTCAACGCTGATGCCTTCTGCATTCTTTTGGATGACAATGTGCTTCCAACGTTGTGGCAGTTTTACGGGTTGGATCCCTGTTACTTTCAGGACGAGAATACCAGTAGTCATGTTTCGAGGTTAACCAAGGCTTCGTTTGGTTCAAATGAAGTTCAACGAATGGACTGGACAGACCAGAGCCCAGACCTGAACCCTATCAAGAACCTCTGGGACGAGTTGCATCGCCGAATTATAGGATGCACTACCCGTCCAATATCGCCGAAGGAACTTTTATGTCTACTCCAAGCCGAGTGGAAGACAATACCACTAGCTGTAATACAGATATGTGTGAAAAGTATGGGTTTACGCTGTAATTGCCTCTCGTGGAGGATCTACCAACTATTTATTTTAAATAAAGTCAGTTTTTCTTTGCTATCACAGATGTCCAAATACGTATTGTTAGACAGTGTATTAATTCCTTCAAACTTATTTTGTTGCTTTGGTTTTTTTGTATCATGCTTACTTTGTTAAAACTAAAAAATGACTATTTGGTAGTGTAATATAGCCAATGGGTGCTACAAAAGTGCATAATAGCCGACATATTCTAACCTAACGTATTGCATGGGCTTTCCTTAAAGTATTATATGGTCGACAATCCTATATAATATATTAAAACTTTCTACATTACTATGTTGATTTAGAATGATTGTTTACTATGAAATGCATTAAAACTTTCTAGCTTACTCTCTTGCTTAGAACATGATTCCTGTGCAATATTTTAAAACTACAAGAGAATGATTTGGTAGCGTAATAAGGTCATCAGAGGAATTTCTAAGTGTATAACAAGTGAAACTAACTTCCATACCATGTTGCTGGGACTTATGCAATATGTTAAAAAAGTTTTCCTTAAAACTTTTATAAAAATTTAGCATGGATGTAAATCAGAAATTAATCAAAATTTTATACAGACGGGGTTGAAATTTTGTTGTTTTTGAAATTTAAAGATTAAAAGATTTTGTGGTAGAGTTACTTTTTATTAATAAAGAGATACAAAAAGACATTTCTGACATTCACCCTATCTTAAAAGTAATATTCAAAATGTATATCCAGGAACTTTTAAATTCTAAAACTATAATAATACGTTATATAAACATTTCAATGGATCCTATTTATCAAGATCCACTTGCCTTTTAATAGTCAGTATCATAAAGTCTTCTCAAGATTTCGATATAAGGATTATTCAACTTCTATGCGGGTGAAATAATAAACATTTAAACTTTGGAAAAGATATCTTTTCCTGCAATAAAAACTATAAAATTCCACATAATGATCAAATCTAAAGCCTGCTAATGATTCTAGAAATTTCTTTAAATCCCCACTTCTTGTTTCGACTTTAGCTAGGAAAAAATATTTTATTATCTTTACTAGTGAAATAAAAAATTTATAAACTATATAACGAATAACACTCATTAAAAGTTTAGAAAAATCTGTTCTCGAGATAAGGTTTAAAGACTATCGGAATGTCTCAAGTTTAAGCCGAGTGATCCGTAATTGTACACTTTTGAGAATTAAAAAAAAAACGTTTAAAATAAAATACTATCTATGTCATAAAAGTTAAAACTTTGCAAATTGCACCTTTAATTTAAAGGCATCCAGAGTCATTAAAATTTGATAAACGTGTCAGTATGCAAAATGTCGAAAATTTTATGATTACCATACGAATAGTAAAATCTTCTATACTGATATTGTAGACTTTTCCTAGTAATAAAGAGGCAACTTAATATAAGAGAAAATCTGATAACAACACATTTATCAATTTTAACATTTATTTCATTTAAAATAATATATATTATTCATAAATTACTATTATTAAATATTAATAAAGATTTCAATTTTATTATAGAGTGGACGTTTTACAAAAAGAAAAGTATATTAACAAATGTAATATATATATATATATATATATATATATATATATATATATATATATATATATATATATATATATATATATATATATATATATATATATATATATATATATATATAATATATATATATATAAATATATACATACATACATATATATATATACATATATATACATATATATACATACATATATATATACATATATATATATATATATATACATATATATATACACGTTATATATATATTCTTCGTTTCAGGCATGGCTTGGGCCATTTTCATTTATTAGTGTCGAAGCTAAATGTGGAAAGGTGTTGACAGCTCCATGTCCACGCGCTAACTGATTTTCTCCTTGATTAATCATCAACTTCCTGTGAAAAATCTCTGAGCCTGACGGCATTAATCCAAAAGATTACACAAGCCTGGATTCTTTTCACTTATTTTATTATTATTAAAGAGTTCCGTTTTTAAAATTCTTTATAACTCAAGCAATTTTCCAACTATCCCCTGTTTACATCTGACATATATATATATATATATATATATATATATATATATATATATATATATATATATATATATATATATATATATATATATATATATATATATATATATATATATATATATATATATATATATATATATATATATATATATATATATATATATATATATATATATATATATATATATATATATATATATATATATATATATATATATATATATATATATATATAAGCGTTTGTGTATATGCAGTATTTATTTATGCCTGTTTTTATTAAGAAAATCTACTGAAACGGAGGCAGTGGGAAGTTTATTCCGAAATAAAGAACGATTTTTGTAACCTACAAGACTCCAGATTCCCACCAAAATGTACAAGGGTAGAAATACTAATCGGTTGCAGTTATAAAAAATATTCCAACTATTTGGAATTAAATACATCTAATATATGTAAAAAAAGTATATTTCTATGTGGTTTATACAGCAGCGTTTTAGGATTTAGAGTACTTGGAGAACTGACATGTTCACAGATGAGATAGGGTCTTGTTAAAAACAGTCATCTTTCATGAACTCATCTGAAATTGGTAACCCCTGAAACATATATTTTCTGCACTTTAATATTAGGAGATAGCTTAAAAGCTGTGGTTATTACGTATCGCTATAATGGACAAAAATAATTTTTGTCTAAGGGTTGTGCGACTATGCCAGGGTATTTTCTCCATGATTTTGGTACATTTACGCTGATTTCATGAGCTGTATACAATGCTGAGATTTGGATTGACCTTTCCATTAACATGTGTTTGACATTGGTTTATATCTAGATTTCCATCTCCTCATTCCTTCCTCTAAATCTTAATGGCTTTTTACAGGTTGAAATTGAATGTATTGTATTCTTTGTTGTAATAGCCATAGTTGATCTTTCTTGGATACTTGTGGCATATAGACCACTGTGCAAGATTTTTTTAATTCAATTTATACGTTTACGCTGTTATTTTAAACTGGGTGTATTTGTATTGAACTATATATAAATATGTAGTGGGGGCTGACTTTCTGCTAATATTTCTAAAATTCACTGCCACATTCATCATCTGAAATTTCATGGATGTTACTCGCTGAAAATACCGACTGCAACTGAACTTTCCATGAATTTCGGGAAGATGTAAAAGTAAACAGAAAGCGATTTTTGCTCCATATGGTTAAAAGCCTGTTCCTCTACTAATTTTACACACAAACATAAATGCACTTGTATAATAATAATTGACACACAAGATTTGCGTATATTTTAAAGATGTTATTTTTAGTTCCTATTAGTTCAAACAAAATTCATCAGTTTATTTGCATTTTAGTATAAAGCAATTCTCATAAATTTAAACTCCAGTAAAATGCGAATACTGAGAAAAAAAATTTATGAAAATAATATTTCAATAACATCTATAATAATTTTGTGCAATTTTTAAACCTGTCTTTCTGTTATCGAACTATCATCTATTTTAAAGACGTAGTTTTACGTTTCAATAATTCACGTGAAATGCCTCAATATGTAAATTATCGTAAATTTGAACTCATATAAAGTAACCTTGTAAAAAGCAAAGTGTGAGAAAAATAAACTCGATGAAAATAATACATTAAAACAATGTGTTATACTTATGCATTATTTATTTTTCAGACTTATTTTATTATCAAGCTATACCAACTGTTTTCGATTTATATGTATTATTTCTGTTTATTTTAAAATAAATTGTCAAACTAATGATATATTTTGTATTTTTAGTTCTGTTGAGTTACCTTAATTGCTCCCCTAATGATTGATGAAAAATAAAACAATTTCCCATGCATTCAGAAATATAATTTTAAAAAATCTTGATCATCTTGATAAAACTTTAATAACAATTTTAAAACAGGCTGAAATAGGAAAACAAAACTGAAACATAGAAACATAGATTTGTAACTAAAGATAAAAACAAAAATCTAGTATTAAAAGATAAAAGAGAAATATAAAATTTTAGTAGGCAGGCTTAAATGTAT
The DNA here is from genome assembly GCA_032207245.1 of Pardosa pseudoannulata. Lineage (NCBI taxonomy): Eukaryota > Metazoa > Arthropoda > Arachnida > Araneae > Lycosidae > Pardosa > Pardosa pseudoannulata. The sequence continues at coordinate 784,672 of CM063508.1, read as the reverse complement.
AGCAGTAGATATTTACAGAAAATGTGAAGTTTAAAATATTTATTTACTATATTTTGAAGCAAAATTTAATTATGAATACGAAAGCGTTTTTAGAGCATGAAGACAGACTTCAAAGGAATTTTGGAGAGAAGAAATCGATTGTAGTGTTCTTATATAATATAATGTTTAAATCCGAAAGCTCTTTTGGAACGAAACAATGAAGTGTGCGGCAATTGATTTATGACTGAAGTCATATTCTGTATTGAGGTATTTTAATGTATAAGAATAAGTTTAACACTAAACAGTGCACTGAGAAACTGATTTATCAGATGCATGTTCATTTACAGTACATTATTTACTCTGCGAGGGTATCAATAGGAAACATTACAAATGAATTATAATCACGTTAATAAATATAATTTTTCAGTATCTATTGTGTCAATGTTTCTTTTCTAATGCTTAATTTTAATTAAAAGTTTGAAATATTTATATCTATTTAACTCTGACTGCTCAATTTGTAAACCCAGATCTCTTTAAAAATTGCGTATTTTTTTGTTGCATAGTTTAAGTGTATATATATATAAATATATATATATATAATATATATATATATATAATATATATATAAATATATATATATATATATATATATATATATATATATATATAAACATAAATATATATATATATATAAATATAATAATATATATGAAAAATATATATACATATATATAATATAATATATAAATATATATATATATCTTTACATATATAATACAATATATACAATATATATATAAAAACACATAAACATATATAAATAAAAACACACAATATATACATATAATATAAAAAAATAATATATATATATAAATATATATATATATATAAATAGAATATAAATACATATATATTTTATTTATATAAAAATTATTTATTATATATTGATTTTATATGAGAAATAATTTAAAAAAGAATTTATGAACATAAAAAATCGATTTTTTTTTAATAAAATTTCATTTAAATATGTTAATTTCTATTCATAACATACTATCTATAATTCTATTATCTAATATAACTATATTCTAGTATATAATCTTATTTATTACTAAATTAAATGTCTAATACTGTATATAATTTATTCCAATGGTTAAAAGGTGAAAACGAAATGTGCTTCTTAAAAAAGGAAGAAAAACACATGCGAAAATCGAGGATGAGCAAATTTTGCTTCATTTGAATTGCCCGTGGAAATCGCGGGATGAGCAGTTAGAGGGTTAATAGCATTAGTTGTCCGTAAAGCCAATACATGGTACAACTATTGACTTTAAAAAATGTATTAACGACAGAAGTAAAATTATTGGTTGTAGGAGTTAATAAAAAATGTTTAGAGCATATTAAAATGTCAGATGTTTCATGTTTAAACATAGAAGGAAAAATAATTGTAATACTCTTTGTAATTTGTAAGAGGAAATTGATGGATTTTATCCTTTGTAGCTTAATATTTAAATAATATAAATAATTTCTTTAAAAAAATTTTTAGTACACATTATGTATGTGAAAAACGGTAAGAAATAGTTAAAACATAAAAGAGCAAATCTTTAAAATAAAATTTTATTTTCTTCATTCAGAAATTTCCATTTCTTACAAATATTGCAAATTATTTTGCCCAATAAAAATTCTTAATTTATATATGTAAGAATTATATTTTTAAGAAATATACCTGTGACATTTCCAACTTTTTCTTAAAGTTTATAAATTTTATAATTATTTGACAAAATAATATTTAAGTTTATAATATTTATGCGAACTTAAATACATTTGATACAAATTGATTTTATCTTATATGATAAAAACATTATATATATATATATATATATATATATATATATATATATATATATATATATATATATATATATATATATGAATGCCAAAAATAAAGATAAAATCATGGACACAGCAGTTTTAATTCATTTTTTTATAATGACAGTAATCTAGGTTATAATATATTGAAGAAAATGTTACATTTACAGGGATTATATTATCTTAGACGCCTGTTCTAAGATCTAAAAAAAATCCATATTATAATTCTTACAGCTATAATTTTAAGAAAATAATTATAAGAGACTAGTTGTTCATATTAGATCGAATCTAAGTCAAACGATGAAGGAAACTTCGATACGGAAATGAAACTCATTATCAATAATTGATATCAAATTTATTAGAAAATTCTACTAATTGCAGCTTTTTTTATTAATTTACTCTTCTACTTCTTTGATTTCAGAATTAAAATATCTTTCCCTAGGTCATATATCAAACATAAAGTTGGTAGATCTCTTCTGTTTGTACCAGTTGGTCTGGTGCAAAAAAAATATTTTGATGGTGCGATTTTTCTCCATCTTGTTAAGGAGTCTGGTCCTTTTATTTATTGCGACTCGATGTAATTAATTACATCCGTTCTTTAACCTTTTAACACATTTGGACACATTTAGAGACAGGTGCAACATTCAAAATAAACATGTAATCATATCGTTTACACTATGTTTGTGCAACAATTTTTTCCCATTCTTTCTGTTTAGTCGTCCTCCAGAACAAAAAGTGCAAAAACTAATATACATTATACCTATGTATTCTTCTTCAGTTATAAAATATATCGTTTTTTACTAATTTTTTCAAAACAATTATTGGCTAATGGGGTTGAATAAGAGATACAATTCAACATTTCTTTCTCTTAGCTACCCACTATCGTTTAGTATATATTTAAATATACTTCTTAAGACTTTTCTTTCGAAGATGCCTGTAATTTTCTCCACATTAAGAGTCTTTGTATAAGTCTCACATGTATAAATCCAAACTTATCTCATGAAATTTTATATAATTTCCTTAAATGTCTTATGTTTTAATATTCCATCAAAGCATCCATTGATTATTGTTCTCCTATTTCGGTTTTCTGTAGTAAAATAGTGTTATTTGTTCTTGTTATTTATGTACTGACGACATCAAATAAGTAACTTCCAATCTTTAAATTAGTATTTCAAGTCACTCCGTTAGCATGTGTTCTCTGTTTAAAACTAAAAGAGATCTTCAAACACAACTAAATCAACTAAATGAAGAGACATTTTAACATTACTAAACTAACTAAAAAAGAGAGCATTCAAGCATTTCCCATTCACAGAATATTGGAAATTAATTGCGTGCCTTATATTTCACTTCAAAATAAATTCTTTTCATTTCCTAAATACATCAGAAAAATTGTGTTATATTTTGATCATATTGTATTTATTATGATTTTGTATTCTATTAAAGCATCTATTGGTTGGATTTTTTCTGTTTTGTATTTCTGGATAAAATATTATACTATTTATTTTGATATTCAGCTGTTTACCATATCAAATATATAACTTCCAATCTTAAAACTAACATTTGGGTAACTCTATTGCCAGGTGTCATATGTTTAAAACTAAAAAAGATCTTTATAAACCACAAAAAATCTGAAATAGGTCTATCTAGGGACAGCTTTCAGATATTTCCCATTAAACTATATATGAGATACTGGATATGGGAAATTAATTAAGTACATTATATTTTACTTCAAAATAAAATCATTTTGTTTCCAGAATAATCAATAAAAATGTATATATTTTTCATTATTTATATTTATTAAATAGCATTTAAATTTTAACATAATTTGCGGTACTATAACAATAAACTATCAACATTAACTTGATTAAAAGAGTACATCGTCATTTGCGATGGCGCAATACTAAATCATCAACAAAAGACCTATTATTGATCACATGTCTATTGATTCTAAAAGTTTCTCAGACTTTTTTTTCAAATCTCAAGAAATTTTTTTAGGTGTAGTTGATGCTGAAAGATTAATCGGGTTTTCCTTTCAAAGGATTTATATTTAGAACTTTAGGAGACAAAACCGTCACTTTTTTTAATCATCATCTATCTTTAAAAAAGGTAAGGTAATTTTTCTTACAATTTAAAATAAAAAGACTATTTGTTTAAAAATGGTAGGTTAAGTTCTAAATGAAGCAGAAAAGATCAAGGGTATGAAATAAGAAATAGTTCTTCATGGTTTATTTTACTTTCAGTGTATAATAATGAAAGTTAATTTTTGAAGTTTAGCTCATTACGCCCATTCTTTAAAGGATCAAGAGCTTTTCATGTTTTTTTTTTGTCTTTTCTTCTATCTGAAATATTTTACACAAAGACGATTTAGTAAGAAGTCATAACCATAAAAGCTGTTATACATAGCTGGGTTAAACTGTAATAAGTTGAAAGGTAATTAGGTAGTTATTTTCACTATTTATTTTCTTCAACTAGAAAAAATTTAGGTCAGATATTTAAAGAGTAAAACTTTCTGTTTTTAAAAGTCATGGAAATTTTGTTTCTTCAAAGGAGGTGGCAATGAGATACTTTTTTTATCTCTGTAGAAAAAAATGTTATGTTGATTTAGTATTTGAGAAAGAAAAATTATAATTCGTTAATAAAACACACCTTCACTAATATGTCTATGTGTGTATAAGGACTATGTAATCCTTAGGCCTTTTTTAATACAATAAGAATACAACTTATCGCTGGTGGATGTGAAGGACTCCTCTGGATTTGGATTCGGGTTTACAAAATGGTGCCGTCTTTTCTTTGTCTCGCGTCTCTTCAAAAATGTATCCAGCAACCAGTGGATGCTAGCAGTTCTAACTTCTAGTAGAAAAGTATTCCTGAAAAAAAATGAATCTGCCCCATTTAAAAAACAGGGTTAAGTTTAAGAATGGAGGGTCAGATCCTACCAAACCAACGGGCTCTTCTGCTACTTGAGAAGAATTCCGAAGTTTTTTTCTGGCCCTGACCACTCCTATTCTGTGGTGGCTTACGGGAAGAGGTACAAAACGTTAAAGCTTCAAATGTAACTTTTTTCTACATCTCTCCAATATTTTTTTTAAATAAAAAGCGTGATAAAAATTATTTACTATGTTTTTCTAGCCCTATACAAAACTACCATTTATTGATGAAGTTTTAGATTCTTGTATAGATAAAGAGATAAAGACATATCGATAAAGAGATAGTATTGCAATTTAGTGTAAGAACATGTCGTATTTGATATAAATACCAAAATGATACTCAGTCGTTCTCTATTATGGTAATCTGTGGAAAAGGTTAATAAAAGATTAAAACCGCAATTACAAGGCACAGAACACAAAACTATGAACCTGGTTTGTTGAAAAAAAGATTGATATTTATGTAAATAGACAAAAGAAAATATAAATGGTAAAAGACATGCAGTTCAACTTAAAAGTTGATATCATTACAAAACTAATTATTTTAGTTTGTTGATTTCATCATGTCCATGTAATTTTTACTTTGGAATAGATGCTGCAAGGTTAGTGTCAGAGAAGATGGCATCCAGAAACCAATAAAATCAAGCTATGCTAATTGTAATTCTTTATATCCTTCCTTTTATCTGGTCATCTCTGGTTTATGGCGCTGCAGGAGCAAACACGCCAACAAACTCACTCAATCACCAACGGGATTAGAATTACAAACCTGACTTGTGCATCCATCATTTTTGCGAGACAGAGTGCTGAAAAGTCTTTCCTCTCTGTCGCTACCCCCCTGACATCGGCATACTTTTCTGAAATATGTATAAAAGAAATAAATTTGTCAAATCAAATTGAACTAATAAATCGTCTTTAGTTTGTAAACAAATACTTTAAATGTGCCCCCAAATTTACAATTAAAAAAGAAAAACTCTTTTATTAAAAGAAAATTTTGAAAAAAGTTTTATCATGCTATAAAGTAAAATGTAATGCTTCTATTAATATAATTAAGGTTTATAAAATAAAAAAAGAGTAATTGATATATATTTGATACAAAACTATACTTTCTAATTTAAAAATTTAGAAGAAATTTTGCGGATAAGTGTTTTCTCATTCTTTCACCTGATTTATATATTTTATGTTTATGAATTGTATTTCATTCCTTTATGTAAGAAAACCAAATAACTTTATAATGTTAGACTCCTATTCAAAATATAAGAAACATTATCCTAACAGAGCAAAATATTTAATTTTTACACAGAATTAATAGGCTGTTATGCTGTGAAATTTTAATTTAAAAATACTATGTCGAGTTAAAACCTTTTATAAAGAATGTATGTCAAAACCTGTTCTACAAATTTCTTGCAGACTTTTAAATATAAGGCAATGCTTTATTCTAGATAATACTACCAACAGCCCATCTATTAACTGAGAAATTATCTTGTTAGACTTTTTATCCGTAATCATTTTCTTTAGACAAAATATACGTGTTTTTCTTCTAGCAGCCATTTTTAAAAAAAGAATAGTCATATTAAAAATTCACATCACCTGACACTTTTCTTCAGAAGAAAATGCAAAAGAAGCACTAAAATGAACATTCTCTTTAGAAAAGAATGACAAAAAATTAGTTTTTTGTGTCATCTCTAAAATTAAATATTTATCATGAAACAAACAAGTATGAGTCAAATTAACTTTGAGAAAAATCCTTTTTGTTTATTTTAATCCAACAATTTTGCAATGTTAAATGCATCCTCAAATTATCTAAAGCTTCTATTAAAATTTTATAATAGAAATAAATAATTCGTTATTTCGATAACAGAATATTTTATTATTACAAGTAAAGGGATGACATTAAACTTATCAAAATTGCCGGGGGCTTTTAAATAATGCATGATTTTATTTCTTTTCTAACTTTATCGTGTTGAAATTGTCTCTACCTGCTGGAAGAAAATGAGTTTTGATCTTTATCATGGATTTTACGTTAAGGAAAGTATTCTTTGAAAATTGGTTTCAATGCTGGAAAGTAAAAAAACTGAATAGGAATTAAAAGTGTCAGAGTTTTGAAAATTTCCACAAATTGTCATTAAAAATATAAAAAGTTTTGCATGTTATGTTGAATAAATCAATTATCTCAAAGCATGTTCCTATAGCAAAACAGGTATATTTTTGTTCTTTAGAATGCTAATAGAGCTAGAGAAATTATACATATTTAAACCTTTTTATGCATTACTGTATTTGTGTGTGTGGAATATAAAACATTATATTAAGTGAATGTCACAAAAAGAAATTTAAACATTTACTATAAATATAATAAAAAATAATATAAGATGGAACCACATTCTATAATTTTAAAGTCCTATCATAATCTCAAATTGATTCAAGAAAATTGTTTCCCAATTCATTTGAACACATTGCATAGATGTTATTTGATGCCATAGAAACAGTTTTTTTAATCCTCATTGGTGACATTTGCTTAATTTTTAAACATTACAATCACAAGTGAATCTTGAATGATTTCGTCAATATCTATCTCAGTGAAAATATGTTAGTTGAAATTGTATTTTAGTATTTGACTTCAAAACACATTTTTGGCAACCGATACAAATTCTGAGATTAAATTCTATCCTGTATAGTGTTTTACTGCATCATTCATAAGGGTCTAACAAAAAACTGCCTTAGTAAAAACTGTTCACCGAGCTTTTTCACCACAGAATGTGCAGCACTAACGCGAATCTCTGAGGTTATGATATGAGAATCTATCTCATCTTAATCAGTTTTATTTTTAACCAGTTCTCCAGAAGAATATCAGCATCCTTGACCATGTTTAACCCTTTGCACTCGAATGCTCCGCAGAGGAGCCATTTAAAATTTGGATTCAATCTAGAGGACTCCGCTACGAAGACAATGAATTTAATTTCTACGATTTGTTTTAGTTCTTTTGTTAAAAACTGAAAATTATTTGCATTGTATCCGTAGTGGAGCCCTCGAGTTTGAAGGCACATGTTAAATGGCTCCGCTCTGGAGCCCTGGAGAGCAAATGATTAACATTGTGATATACATCCCATATTATACACAATTCTATTGATTTGTACATTTGCATAAGAAAAGATATACAATAATATAAAAGGGGAATATATTATAATGCCTGTAAATTAAATATAGTTTATTGTATATCACATGTGACATGCAAGATTTAATAAAGCGTTACACATAAATCGTTATATGTGTATTTCATATATAATATACAAGACAGGCAGAGGGATAGAAGTAACGAGTTTCTTGATGTTGTACTGTTAAATACCTATGAAATTCTAAAATTTGTCTTTTAAAGACCGATTAACATAAATATAAAATAACTGGCAGTTTTTGCGATATATTATTTCTTATCCAATATATTATAAATTAAAACACTCATTTTGATTCTTTTTCTTTGTAAGAGTTTATAATAAACTCGAAAAAATTTATCGACTTTTCATTAAAATGTGGACCTAAAAGTCCACTATAGCCTTAAAAAATGCGTTATAATGAAGACTCCCATCAATGTTAAGTTAAGAAACTTTAATTTCCTCTTAACATTAAACCGTAACTTTATATTTCCAAAATAAATCTCAGCAAAATGAGAATGACCTTCTTTTTCGACTAATTTCCGTCTAAGAAAAAAATAAACTCGTTATTTATGAAAAGATTTTTAAAATAAAAGAAAGGAAAATACTAAAAGTTTCACATTAAAGGAAAAGTTACTCAAAGAAAAATGTGTTAAAAACCCTACTCTTTTTTAAGACATCTGAAGCGGAAAACCGTTTTTATTTTAAGTTAGATTGAACCAGATCTAAATTTCTGACAATGAAAATTTACAAATGAAGTACTTAGGACTATAGCTAAACACGCAATTTATTAATTAGGGTTATACTTTAAAGAAATAAAACAACAAAATATCATGAACAATCTTTTAATAGCTGTATGTAGTACTAGACATTTCCAATTAAGATTTAA
>CM063508.1:745874-770874 GCA_032207245.1 Pardosa pseudoannulata | reverse complement strand
ATTTATAAAAAAGAGTTAATATAAAACAGTATCAATTTAAGATACCAAAAAGGGTGACAAAAATGATGTGACCATTCTGGAACGAGGAATTTGTTTGACAAAGAATTTCATAAGTTAAAAATAGAAGAAACATTTTTCTTTTTAGATTTGGGACACGTTCTTAACAAAGGTATTCCTTTCACAAAAATGACGAGAGAAAATTCTATTACCTGTGTCTCCCAGGAAGAGAAACATAAATGAAGCCTGAAGTCTATATTTTTATATTTTTTCTATATATAAAGTATAACCTATAGAATAGATGTAAGAAAATAAGCTTAAATTTCCATGCATTTTATTCGATGAAATTATTTACCTTCACCTGCAAATGAATTTATGCCAGAAATGTTTTCTTTTCCTTTTTTATCAATAGAACCCATTATTCATAACAGAAATTAGGAATTTCCATTTATTAATTTTTAAAAGAATAGATAAATCAATTTTATTTATCCTGCTGGAATTTACTTTTGACTCTTTGAAAATTTCTTAAAATAAAATGCTTTTAAGTAATTTAAAAATGGATATATGTTTAAAGTTTAAAAAAATATTACTCTATTTTGAATACGAATTATTAGAGTAAGTTTTAAAAAAAATCAACAATTCTTTTAAAATTATCTGTTTCTCTCCCCATAAAAGCAAGAGGATTATGATTTTTAGTACAGGTAAACAGATTATAGTTTATAGATTTATAAAGTACAATAATGATTTTTACCAAGTATAGATTTATAGAAAAATGATTTGCTCAAAAACAGCATGATTTTACGAATCCAAAAAATTCTCAAAGATGTGACAGAAAATGGTGTGACAATTCTAAAATGAGGAACTTGTTTGATACAGTTTCCTAAGTTGAAAATAGAAGAAACTTTTTCAATTCTGATTTGTGACACGCTCTTAAAGAACATATTTCTTTCACAAAAATATGGAGTGAAAATTATATCGTCTGTGTATGAGAGGAATAAAAACAAAAATGAAGAGTGGAGTTTATATGTATATACGTGCTTACTAGAGAAATTGTCGACGAAATCGAATAAATTTAGGTAAATAAGCTTAAAGATCCAAACATTCCATTCCTATTATTTCTGTACTTTCACTTGAAAACAAATTTATACCAGTTATAATTCGTAATACTTTTCGCTCCATTTGAAAAAAACTGAAATATTTTCCTTTCCTTTTATATCAATAGAACAACTCATTATTCATAAAAGAAATTAGGAATTTGCAATTATTAATTTTTTAAAGAATAGATAAATCAATTTTATTTATCCTGATAGATTTTACTTTTGACTCTGAAAATTCCTTAAAATAAAATGTCCTTAAGCAATTTGAAAATTTATATATATTTTCAGTTTAAGAAAAAAACAACTGTATTTTGAATAAGAATCATTAGAGTAAGTTTTAAAAAGTCAACAATCTTCTTTTAAAAATGTCTCTTTCTGTCATCCACATAAAATCAAGAGGATAATGATTTTTACAAAATCCAGGTAAACTAATTATAGTACAGATTCATAAAGTACAATAATGATTTTACAAAATACAGATTTATAGAAAGATGATTCTTTTTTCTAAAACAGCATGATTTTATGACACCAAAAATTCTCAAAGATGAGCCAAAAATTGTGTGATATTTATTAATGATGAACCTGTTTGACAAAGTTTCATAAGTTAAAAATAGAAGAAACCTTTTTCTTATCTGATTTGTGACACGTCTTTAAGGAACGTATTTCTTTCACAAAAATATCGAGTGAAAATTCTATTGTATGTGTGTGCTAGGAATAAAAACAAAAATGAAGAGTGGAGTTTATACTTATATACGTGCTTACTAGAGATATTGCCGAATAAATTTAAGTAAATAAGCTTAAAGATCCAAACATTCCATTCCTATGAATTCTGTACTTTCACTTGAAAACGAATTTATACCAGTTATAATTCGTAATAGTTTTCGTTCCGCTTCGAAGAAGCTCAAATCTTTCTCCTTAAACATATACTATCAATTTCTAGTTATTAATTTTTGAATCTGAATTAGTTACATTTAACCTGATAGCTGTTACTAACAAATTTTTAAACATTATTTAGTGAAAAATAAAATATTTATTAAGTGTATTAACACGTCATTAAAAACTGAAACTAAACTTTAAGTTTCATATAAACAAAATTGATTTTTCAAGATTTTTTGAAAACTTTAGAGAATGTTTTCAGAGATTTCAATAACCATCTTTCTTGTAGAAATATCAGTTTCATTTCTCCTAAAAGGCAAGAGGTCTATATTTTATATAAAAAAAGATGTTCTATACACAAATGATCATTTTATAACATAATTTGGCAATGATATGACAAAAAAGTTGTATGTCCATTCTGATACACCGAACGTGTTTGACAGAAAGTTTCATAAGTTAAAATTAGAGGAAACATTTTCTCTTTCGATTTGTGACACGTTCTTAGCAAACATATTTCTATCACAAAAACGGCGAGAACGAATCCAATTATCTGTGCATCCGAGGGATAGAAACAAAAAGGAAGCCTACTGATCCATATTCATGTGCTTGATACATATATTGTAGAATAGGTAGAATACATTTACAAAAATAAACTTAAAAATCTATACATTTAATTTCTGTAAATGTCTATAAATTCATCTTTAACTGCATTAAATTATGCCAGTCATGCTTTCACTCATTTTCTTATTAATACTTTATTCATAAACATATATTAGTAATTTCTAGTTACAATGAATAGCTTAATTAATTTAATTCCTCCTAATATTTGTTTTATTCCCTTTTATAATAATTTATTGTTCATACATTTCGTAATTTTTATCTATACTATGGTTTATTTTATTTAATATTTAATAAAAGCTATCAACATAGAAATAAATATTCAAATTAACATTTTTTCACTTCTGTAATAGTGATTCAGCATTTAGCATTAAAATAAACTGGATTTATTTTTCACTGTTAAAAATGCAGTTACCCCGTCTGATGACTGTAATTTGCTGGAGCATGAAAATAATTTTCGTCGAAATACTTTTTACAGTTTTAATAAATAATTTACAAGCTGTTTTGAATTGACAATATGTAGTGTATAAAGTCGTAGAAGATGATTAATTTTTAGTAAAGAATAAATTGAAATATAATTTACTGCAAAATATTTCATTCCTCCTATTTTTTCTACAAGTGTTTTTTTAACCTTCTGCTAATTACATATATTAAAAAAATTAATCTGCATTAATAAACGTTGCCGATTATTTTATGATACTTTCAAGACATATTCAATCAATTTCTCAATTAATTGTTGAAATATAAACTCCTTCTTGCATTTTTTGACATTTTATATATTTATGTTCACTTATTTTAATTCAAGCTAAAATATGGTACCATCTGGCTTTTTTCTCCATAAAATCAACATTAGATATCTTCTTTTACTTGACCCTAAAACTCTCGTACATAAATTTAACTTAACATTTCTCTAAAAAGTTTAAAAAGTGGAATAAATTGGCATTTTCTGAATTCCATATTATTTCTGTCCGGTAAATAAAAATATTTTTCATTTAATACATCATCGTTGTAGAGGCAAATATATCATATATTTTTTCCATTTGCTTACCATATATGAAATATTCAAAAATAGATATTATAGTCTAATTACACTAAAAAAAGTTCTTAAAATGTAACATAACACATTATTAGAATTTCTCAGGTGTTATAACACATCTCAGAAAAAAACTCTATTAAATCAAGTTAAACTATACAACTATTGTATCTTTAAATTAATAAATTAAGATTGATTTCAATATTATGTAATAATGTTAATTTCTTTGTTTGCATTAAAATACGAAAAAAATTTTAATAGAAGTTGGATGATACTCAGTACGTTTTAAATTTTTTTTCTTGGTATTAAACAATATTGCAAGAAGATATATATTTTATCAATTTATTCTATTTCAAAAATATATAAATTACATATATAAATAATATATATATATATATATTATATAAATTACTCTTTATAAATGTACAGTTAAAAGGTTATTTTTGTGTATAATGAAATACATGTACAATTATTATGTACAAGAAAAACATTTCAGTATACCTCTGCAAACCAAGTACTCTAAGTAATTAATACATGCCAACACACAATTGAAAATAAAAAATTTGTCCATATACTATACATAAAAAATTAATAATGTATTCAGTTTTATAAATGTAAAAACTAATCGATGTTTATATATGCTGAAAATTCATTTTTTCCATTAAAAATACATTTGCAGTAACTGTGTTCAGATTTTGCATAAGTGCATCTCACATGTACTCAGACCTACAATTTTAATTACAATTCCGTCAGCATTTCGCTGAAATGCAACACTAAAAGTAAAGTTCATTTAATTTTAACCGTTTTTGAGAGTTTAATGAGGGATATCTCACACTTATTTATCACAAATAACATTAAATACAGAGAAAAGTAAGTAAAGTGAAGATCGCAATGTTTTACTCAATTCAGCAGTTAAAATAAAAATAGCGCTTCGAACTTACAGACCTTTTTTAGTCTACGTTCTAATTGAATTAGGATTTAATTGTTTAACATTTTTTTAAATTTTCGCATGCGTTCTAGAAAAATAGAGCAGAGTAATTATGGAAATTACACTTTTGCGTGAGAGTAATAATACATCGGTAGCAGTTTCTAACATAATCAGTTGGAACATAAAAAAATAACATAAATAGCAAAGTGGTCCAAGAATTTCGATTACCGGAGTCTAATGGGAACTACAACTTTTCAGACAGCTATGGATAAAAAGTGGGTTTTCTCATTAAAACAATCTTTTTTTACAGTCGTCAAAACACTTTTTTAAATATGATACATGCACTTTTAAACTTTGATTTTTTATGTAATGGAAATATATGTATTATATTTTTAAGCTATTTGTAATTCAAATTATTTAAGGCGAAAATTATATTTTGGATAGAAGTAGGACACGTTCTGACATTTAAATTACAAATGACATTAACAAAACATTACGCAGTGTAAAATTTGTACTTAAATATATTTATACTTACTTTATGGGGGTAAAAGTTTTTTTAAAGATTACTCATATGCTCCTTCCCCTTGGTTCATGTTATACATGCAGTTCGAAATGTAAAATAAAAATAAATTTCAATGTAAAATAATTTAGAAAACAGTAATAAATAAAAATAATAGTAGTTAATTGTAGTAATAAATTCCAAGGTAGAATAAAATTTTGGCTATTTGAAACATAAATTAAAAATCCTCTTTATTGTGTTTAATGATTCACAAACGCCAATATAAAATGTATAAATTTTAACTGATATAAAAATCAAAAGTATATTTGCATCAAAATAGAATTTTTTTTTATTTGTATCACACCAAACTATATTAAATATGTAATTATAGTGCCGTTTTTGTTGTCATATGTTTGAAAATTTTTTGGAATCATTAAATGATAGTGTGTTTAAAAAGGATTATCCAAAAAAAAGTAATATAATAAATTTTGCCTCTTACTTTTGAAAATAGATAACACATTTTCACAATAAGAAATGCTATGATACTTTTGAAACTTTCCTAGATATTTCTTTTATATAAAAGTAATGGGTTTTATACAAATTTAAAATAATTCATAACTACTATTAGTGAAATATACCTTAAAAAACTTTATTTTTCTTAGCTTTTTGGAAGCTTATATATACACACACACAAAAGTGTTTTCTCTAAACACTTATACTAAATAATTACATCTGTGAAATAAGTGAAATATATCTAAATTAAAAATTTCTTTTAACTCATTAAACACACTTTCAAAAGCATATTTCAATAGGATCATACATTTTTGTTGAACAGTCAAGAAACCATCGGCGTCAAAAACATTGCGCTTATAGAGCTGGAAAACTTTTTGGATACATAACAGAAATTTAAAAAATGTATAGTATTCTTTAATTTATACTGTTAAAACTCTAAATATTATCTTAATTATTATTGTTAAATATTAATATTTTTATTTATGTATTTATATTTAGATGCAGTTATTATTAAAGTTTAACTTATTAGTAAAGTTTAACACTATTAGATTTTTTTTAATCTTATAAAAATTTATCTTAATCACATAATTTATCTATTAAAAATAAACTAGGCTCCAATAAGTTTCTATATCTTATCTAGGTCCAGAATAATCTCTGGTTAACACTTATTCAAATCGTATCTCAAATAAAATTAATTCACTTTTAACTTACTTAATGCTCTGTCGATTGTTACACCATTTTTTCAATTGTGTACAGTAGCCTGAAGATATTTTTTCGTCAAGAAATGATGTGTGTTTAAAGAATTTTCTTTTTCTAGATAAGGAATCGACAGTATATTTTAAGATGGATGAAACACTTTTACATAAGGAGAACTGTCCAGTAATCCATTTAAATAAAATGTATATTTTAGATAAAAAAGAAAGTTAAAAATATAATTTATAAAGTTTATATGCACTTTTAAGTAAAACTTTACTAGTCAATTTAGTTTTAAAATACATTTAAAACAGTATAAAGTAGATCTAAATTTAAGCCTATTATACTAGTATATAGTTTCACAAGATGTAACTTTTCCAATCCCCCTTCTCGGCAGAAACATGTTTTATATTTTTTACAAATGTGGCACATATCAAAAGAAAAAGGTTTATTCTAGTCTTAACATTAAAACTACTTATCAAAAACATAGTTTAAGAATAATGATACATATTTTTAAGTGTTCTGTTGTCAAGCATCTATGATGGGAATTTAGAGTTGAGGTTGACATTTTATGAAGATCAGTACAGGCTGAAGAGTCTCCAAAGCTAAAAACCGTATTCTGTGGACGGCATGCAGTATAATATTAGATTCCTCAGTTGCTTCACTACTGAGTAGATTTTACTTTACTTGTAATATTCAAGATACCCATCCAAGTTGTTACTTTTAAAAAGCATTTTTAATTCTTAAAAACATATTGTAGGTTCCTATTATTCTATAACTATATTGCAAGCTTTGTTCCGATGATGAAATGCAGTATATTATTAGAATTCTCAGTGGTTTCACAAATGAGTAGATTCTACTTTACTTGAAATATTCAAGATACCCATCCAAGTTGAAAACATTACAAAGCATTTTTTATTTTTAAAAACATATTGTAGGTACCCATTATTTTATAACTATTTTGCAAGTTGTGTTCTGATGACGTCATGCAGTATATTATTAGATTTCTCAGTTGTTTCACAAATGAGTAGGTTCTACTTTACTTGTAACATTCAAGATACCCATCGAAGTTGTTACACTTAAAATCATTTTTAATTATTAAAAACAAACCGTCGGTTTCCATTATTTTATAATTATGTTGCAAGCTGTATTCTGATAATGGAATGCAGTAAAATATTAGATTCCTCAGTTGCTGCAATAGTTAGCAGATTCTACTTTAATTGTAATAATCAATACACATATCCAAGTTGTTACCTTAAAAAACATTTTTAATTCTTAGGAACAAACTGTATATTTCCATTATTCTATAACTATATACAAATAAAAGAGTTGATTTTGCTCCCTTTATTTGAAAGAAATAAGTTAAGAACATGCCACAAATCAAAGGAAAATTTTTTCTCTATTTTTATCTTATCAAACTATCTATCAAACACATACATCGTTTGAAAATTGTCCGATTTTTATCTGTTTTCCTGCCATATCATTGCGAAATTTCTTGCATCAAGAAATATTGCTGTGTGCTCTTCTTCTAAAGGTAAAAATAATCTTAACATTTTACTTTTATGGAGATTAAAAGAACTTTTCAAAAGGGGAAATATTTTTTTCTGTTTAATTTTTAAATTCTTTAAAGATTATTTAATGTAAAGTAATGGTTTGATATAGAATATAGAGCTTGGCTAGTTCTATTGATAATGCACATTCTAAAAACTTGATTTATTAAAATCTTTTAAAAACTAATAAGACGTATTTATAATGCTTTCCTTTTAAATCTATATTTTATCTAAAAACTCAATAAATTTTTTCTAATAACGGTTATAAAAATATTAAACTTATTTGAAAAGTGTCATATAACGAAAGTAAATGTTTCCTAAATTCTTAACTTTAAAACACTCTGTTAAATACGTATAAATCAGAAAATTTCTATATTTTTGAAGTATGTATGAGAATGTTTTGTCGTTAAGAAGTAATTCTATATGTTTAATTTTTTTAAGTTTGATTCTTGCAAAATTTATTATAAATAATAGGAGGATCACTTCTTAAAATGAACAAAAACATTAAATACTCCTTCAAAAACTTTATATTTAATTTTTTTAAAGAAAATCTGGTGGAGCAAAAAATATTGTTGGTATAAATAAATATTGCTAAAAATACATGATTTGACATAGTTTGCATCTGAAAATTTTAAAATTTATTTTTCTAATCGTATTTAGTGGATTTAACAGTGTATTTAATAGGTATACAGACGCTAAACTTCACTCCTGTTTCTATCTCGTGCCTTGGACAAAAAAAAAGTTTCTTTGATAGGTTCAGAAAAAAGATAGATTTCATAAAATTACTTCAACGATCACTAAACCTTTTTTTACTTATCAATCTCTCACTGAAACATTACTTTGTTTCAAAACTGTTTAACATTTTAATTTTTCTCTTTTTTTGTAGTATTGTTAACATTATCCTAAAGTCAAAAAATCATGTTATTTGTTAGATGTAGACAAACATAAATTAAATTAGCTAAGGTTGTTAGATAAACATTCCTTCCTTTATTGAACCAAATTTTTGTCAAGATAAAATTATCAAGCTTTCTTTTGATCACTTTTATAGATCACTTTTATAGAAGAAAAAGAAACTTTTCAAAACTGTAGGAAAAAACTTGTTTTTTATATTATATATATCCTTTAAAAATTTTGTCTTAGAATTTAAAGCAATCCAAACAAATGACAACCAAAAGAGTAAAAAGAAAGATACCACTAAAATTTTAGAGGTATTTTTCTCTAAAGCTATTCATTTTAATTATTCAAAATTTAATTTTATATGAAGTGTTTATAACTGTCAAACTTCTCAAATTTTTTTAAATAAAAAGTTATATCTATTAGTTAATAAATAGGAACTCTGGGCTTTCACAGAAGATATTTTCTATTTGCTTTAAAATTAGAAAAAAATTAATCAAGAATTCGAACTTCAGAATCAAAAGGAAAAATTTTCTTTATTTTTAAGATATCAAATCCTGTGTTAAATATGTACCAACGTGAAAATAATTTCAAACACTGATAGTAACTTTAATATCTGAACTCAAATTACCGATTCAATACTAAAATTTTTCTGCACAATTTAAAATATATTTTATTCTCTGTAAATAATTTTTCATGACAGTGTCTTACTATAAAAGATCACTATAACATAAGATATGCAAAAAAATCAATTTTAAATACGAATAAGGTATTATATACAATTTTCATAATTGCATACTTCCAAATTTGAATGGCATAATGAATTAAATTTTTCAAATTTTAAAAAATACATTGTCATAATCTATGTGTTTCGTTCAAAATTGAACACAGAAAAAAATTCTTAACATTTCAAGTATATTCAGATAATAATGTTTAAATCAGATTACAAAATTCTATTTTATGCAACAAACTTTACAGTATAAAATAATTGTTTCGTGTTTGTGAAATTGCAAATGATACATTTCATGCTTTATTTAAGACTCATTTTTGATTATATAAATGTTGAATAAAACACATTTGATTCCTGAATTTCTGAAAAATGACATGCCTGTGTTTTAATGCTTGAATGTTTTAAGAATTTAGAGGTTAGATACTTTATAAAAGTATGAATATTACATACTTTACTTATTTTACTAGTAAAGTTCTAAACCTATTATCAATAATGAAAAGTTGTATTTTACCAACTTACAAAATCACTATTTGTGAAAATGATAGTTTTACACGCTGTTTTAAATTCCGCTTCCTAAATGCTCAGAAGTGCAAAATTTAAAATGATATAATTTTTTCTTGGTAAAATTATAAAAAAAGATCCATGAGTTACTTTTAATATCACATAAACCTTAAGAGGTTAAATTTGTTTTAGAATATATATTTATGCCTATTTTAAAATCTTATATTAGAAATGGTTTATTAAAATATTTTAAACTTACTAAGGAAATCAAATTGTTTTACTCTGTACTTTTCAAAGTATTAAGTTTAAGCAACTGTGAATAACACAGTTTTCAATAAATGCTTAAATGTTTGCTTCAGTAATTTTACTAGTGCAAAATAGCTATAATTTATCTCCTCATGGATAAATTGTAAATCCTTTAATATTATTTATTAAATCATTATATTTAATGTTGCATTCTTTCTACTAAAGTCGATCATTATGGACAGTTGTAGTTAAATGATCAAAAATACAAATTTTCTACCTAAAAGAGTATAATATATGATCTGAAAAGTATAATAAAATTTCTTCAAAGAGGGAAAAAATTACATCAATGAGATATTTATTACAGTTTGCTTAAATCAAATCTCCGAATAACGTCTGCTCGAATAGTTTTATAAGTAAAAAATAACGCTTTCATTTTCCCATCAAAAATAAAATACATTTCCTTTAATCTGATTTACGAAATCATTATTGCGAATGATATATTTTTCCTTCTAGAATCGATCAACTTTAGACAGTTGTAGTTTTCTCTGCTTAAATGATCAAAAATACAAAATATGTCACAGGGAGAAGATATATTTTTCTACTCTCCAAAAACAGTCAAAGAAGATTGAGGACTTCAAAATTAGACGAAGCATTTCCCAGCAGATATTGACCATTAAAGGTGTCAAGGGAATTGATGGTATCTGACGCTGTGACGAGAATATTGTGTGATTTATTTATAAATCAAAACTTTTATCTTGTACTTTTTAGGGATTTTTCATGGAAGTATATCCTTCTGACCTTTTTACTTTCTTTTACTTAGGTGTTTTTTGAGTTTTTATAAAGTCTTGAATAATATTTTTCGTTTCATAAGACTTATTAGAAATTGATACAGGATGTATCTTATTTGCCACTAAAAATAGCGTACTGAAAGTTTAAAATTAAAATATATGTTATGGAAATACACGTAATCAGCTACAAATTTTAAAAATAAATTAAGGTTATTAACATACGTTGATTGAGATTCGTTAATATCAGTATTTATATTAAGCATTTCAGCTCAATAAATTGTATATTTTCAAATAAACACCGTTTTTTAATCAATGGAAACTGTACAAAATGTTTTTAAGTACAAAATTTGTGCTAAAATTCTATTTACAATAAATATAATTTATCGAGTTAAATTCATTAAAAATTATGTGTTTAATTCATTTCAATACGCCACTGAGTCCTTCTCTCGAAATTTCGAGATAGAATAGACTTTAAGTAAGATGCAAGAATACTGATTTATTAAGAAAATGTTCACAAGTCAATAGATCTCAATCCGGAATAATTTATCTCAGAATAGATACTGTAGAATTTTCCAGTGCTTTCTGATGAAATTCAATACACAACGCCGAGTAAACACTAATACATCGAGAAGGCTAATGTGCTACAGCTTGACAACAGAAAACAAAACATCTTTAGACCTTAAAATCAGGTTTTAGAATGTCCAAAGGCGGATTAAGCCTTATTTAGAGACACCCTTTAAATATGTTTCTGGAATATGAAGAGTCAAAATAAAAATTTGGTCACACGAATCATGTCACTGAAACGGTCGCTGAGTGAACAAATTTGACACCAAAAATAAAGTTTATGCAATCATTGGTTGCAAACCAAAATAAAAATAATAAAAAAGTTTTACTAAGTGACACATACCCTGGAGCCCTTTTGAAACCTATGCAATATATAATTCGGAAGAACAGCTTCCAATGGATGGCTCTCATTAGCGAGGAGTTTAAAGAGACATCCGGGAGTATTGTTTCTATAAATACCATTCGTAAGGAAGCACATATGCTTGGTTTTCATGGTCTGGAGGTGTTCCTCCTGGTATGGAATATGACCCTTGCCCTCATTCATAATAAGCTCAACGCCGATGCCTACTGCACTCTTTTGGATGTAAAGGTGATTCCTACGTTGTGGCAGTTCTAGGGGTTGGACCCCTGTTACTTTCAGGACGACAATACAAGATGTCATATTTCGAGGTTAACCAAGGCTTCGTATGGTTCCAACGGAGTTCATCGAATGGACTGGCCTTCCCAGAGCCCAGACCTGATCCCTACCGAGAACCTCTGGGACGAGTTAGGTGGCTGAATTAAAGAGTGCACTACCGGTCAAAAATCGGTAAAGAAACTTGTATATCTACTCTAAACCCAGTGGATAACAATACCACTAGCTGCCATACAAAGATTAGTGGAAAGTACGCCCTGGAAGGTTTAAGCTGTAATTGGATTTTTGAAGGCTCTACCAGCTATTGATTTTGAATAAAGTTAATTTTTCTTTTCTATTACAGGTGTGCAAATACTTATTGGTAGACAGTGTATTAATACCTTCAAATTTAATGAGTTGCTTCGGTTTTCCTGAATCATGGGAACTATGTAAAAACTAAAAAATGACTAATTGGTAGTGTAATATGGCCAACAGGTGCTACAAAATTGCGTAATAGCCAGCATATTCTAACCTAACTTATTTCATGGGCCTTCCCTAACGTATTATACGGTCCACAATCCTATATAACATATTAAAACTTTCTACATTACCGTGTTGATTTTGCCTTTTTGTTTACTATGAAATGTATTAAAACTTTCAAGCTTACAGTCTTACTAAGATTATGACTCCTGTACATTATATTAAAACAACAAGAAGATGATTTGGTAGCGTAATAAGGTCACCAGAAAGATTTTAAAAGTGTATAATAAGCGAAACTTCCCTGCATGTTTCTTGGACCTATGAGATATATTAGAACAATTTACCTTAAACTCTTACAAAAAACGTTTAGCATAGACGTAAGGCAGAAATTAATCAAAATTTTATAAAGACATGGCCGAAAGTTTATTGTTTTTGAAATTTAAAGATTAAAAGCTTTTTTCATAAAGATACATTTTTAATAAAAGGATATAAAAAGACATTTCTGCTATTAACCCTATCATAAAAGTAATATTTAAAATGTATCCAGGAAGTAAATCTAAAATCTAAAACTATATACCAAGATCCACTTGCCTTTTAATAGTCAGTATCATAAAGTCTGCTCAAGATTTCGATATTAGGATTATTCAACTTCTATGCGGGTGAAATAATAAACATTTAAACTTTGGAAAAGATATCTTTTCCTGCAATAAAAACTATAAAATTCCACATAATGATCAAATCTTAAGCCTGCTAATGACTATAGAAATTTCTTTAAATCCCCACTTCTTGTTTCGGCTTTAGCTAGGAAAAAAATATTTTATTATCTTTACTAGTGAAATAAAAATCTTATAAACTATATAACGAATAACACTCATTAAAGCTTTAGAAAATCTGTTCTCGAGATAAGGTTTAAAGACTATCAGAAAGTCTCAGGTTTAAGCCGAGTGATCCGTAATTGTGCAGTTTCGACAATTCTTCGAAATTAAAAAAAACGTTTAAAATAAAATAATATCTATATCATAAAAGCTAAAACTATGCAAATTGCACCTTTAATTTAAAGGCGTTCAGAGTCATTAAAATTTGATAAACGTGTCACTATGCAAAATTACGAATACGAATTAGAATACGAATAATAAAGTATTTTATACTGATGTCGTAGAATTTTTCTAGTATTAATGAAACAACTTAGTATAAGAGAAAATCTCATAAGAACAAGTTTATCAATTTTAACATTTAAATCATTTAAAATAATATATATTATTCATAAATTATTATTATTAAATATCAATAAAGAATTCAAGTTTATTTTAATGCCGAAGTTTTACAAAAAGAAAAGGATATTATCAAATGTAAAATACAGCAATGATATATATATATATATATATATATATATATATATATATATATATATATATATATATATATATATATATATATATATATATATATATATATATATATATATATATATATATATATATATATATATATATATGTATATATATATATATATATATATATATATATATATATATATATATATATGTATATATATATATATATATATATATGTATATATATATATATGCATACATATATATATATATATATATATATATATATATATATATATATATATATATATATATATATATATATATATATATATGTAATCAGCCAGGGGGACTAACCACCCCGAACTTTACACTCGAAAACTTCTTTTGAAATTGCCCCTATTATTTCCCTCAGCCCGTAATGCTGGACTGCCAAGAGTCCG
Source organism: Pardosa pseudoannulata (assembly GCA_032207245.1). Lineage (NCBI taxonomy): Eukaryota > Metazoa > Arthropoda > Arachnida > Araneae > Lycosidae > Pardosa > Pardosa pseudoannulata. Next base: position 756,477 of record CM063508.1, on the reverse strand, counting down.
CTAATCGTCTGTTCTAAATAAACAGATAATCGTCGTGGCCGAACTTTTATTTCATCCGATCAAAATAGCACAGAATCCAGAGGTGTCTGAACCGGACGGTGTCAGAACGCTCTCTCTCTAATGCCAACCTTCTGCGAGAGACGACCAAAACCCGTGTGTGTTTTACTGTCGTGGGAAAAATGTTTAACCTTTGACCTTTGACTAGAGCCATCTGACAAAGCGTGGTGTTTCAGATGACTATTATAGCTGATCATTAAAGATTTTTCCTCGGAGAGTTATAACTTCATAATTAAGAATGCCAGCTATATCATTTTCTGTTTTGGGAATCATAGGAAGTATTTCGGGTTTATGCTGAAGGAATGAAAACATCCTCGTTTAAATTGGATGGCTAGGGAATATGGTTAATATAAAGAGAAGAAATTAAGATCTAGATAAATGAATGGAGAAAAGGGATAATTTTGGATAGACTTTAGGGCTTAGATATTGATATTATTACATGTATATATGTATGTATATATATATATATATATATATATATATATATATATATATGTATATATATATATATATATATATATATATATATATATATATATATATATATATATATATATATATATATATATATATATATATATATATATATATATATATATATATATATATATATATATATATATTTGTTTGTGTGTATACAGTATTTATTTATGCCTGTTTTTATTAAGGAACTCTTCTGGATGGAGACAATATGAAGTTTATTCCGATATAGAGAACGATTGTGTATCCTACAAGACGCCAAATTCAAACCAAAATCTACAAGGTTAGAATTACTAATCAGTTGCAGTTATAAGAAAAATTCCAACTGTTTGGAATTTAATACATCTAATATATGTCAAAATATAAGTCTATTTGTAAGTGGTTCATATAGCAGCGTTTTAGAGGTTAGAGTACTTAGAGAACTATCATGTTCACAGATGAGATAGGGTAATTCATCTGAAATTGGTAATCCCTGAATCATGAATTTTCTGCACTTTAATATTAGGAGATAGATTAACAGCTGTGCCTGTTACGTATCGTTGTAATAGACATAAAAGGATCTTGTCTAAGGGTTATCGATTGTGTACGACTATGCCAGGGTATATTCTCCATGATTTGGGTACATTTACGCTGTTTTTATAAGCTGTTTACAATGCTGAGTTTGGGATTGAACTTTCCATAAACATGTACTTGAAACTGATTTACATCTAGATTTCCATCACCTCATTCCATCATCTAAATCTTAATGGCTTTTTATAGTTTGAAATTGAATGTATGGTAGTCTTTGTTGTAATAGACAAAGGTGATCTCTTTGGACACTTGTGGCATATGGACGACTTTGCAAGATTTTTTTTATGCAGTTGGTACATTTACGTTATTTTCTTAAGCTGAATGCCAAAATTTGTATTGAACTTTTTATAAATATGTACTCGGGACTGACCTATTTCTAATATACCTGAAATTCACTGCCACATACACCATGAAAAATTTCATGGATGTTTACTGGCTGAAATTAATCGACTGCAGCTGAGATTTCCAAGAATTTCGAAAAGATGTAAAATCAAATGGAAAGTTGATTCTGCTCCAAGTTCATATAAAGCACCTCTACTAATTCTACATTCCATTAGTTCAAACAAAATTGTTCGATTTATTTGAACTTCAGTATAAAGCAATTGGCATACATTTAAACTGCAGTATAAAGCAAAGGGTGAGAAAAATAAACTCGATAAAAATAACAAATTAAAACAATGTACTATACTTTTGTATGATTTACTTTTCAGATTTATTCTATTATTAAGCTATACCAACTGTTTTCGATTTATACGTATTATTTCTGTTTATTTAGAAACATTGTCAAACTAAAGATACATTTTGTATTTGCAGTTCGGTGAAGTTTCCTTAATTGCACCCTTATTGCTTTATGGAAAATAAAAAAATTTCAAATCTATTCAGAAATATAATTTTAAAAAACTTTGATCCTCTTGATAAATCTTTTACAACAATTTTAAAACTAGCTGTAATAGGAAAACAAAACCGAAACATACTGACACTGATTTGTAACTAAAGATAGAAACAAAATTCTAGTTTTAAACGATAAAAGAGAAATATAAAATTTTAGTAGGTAGACTTAAATGTATAGCAGTAGATATATACAGAAAATGTGAAGTGCAAAATATTTATTTACTATATTTTAAAGCAAAATTTAATTATGAATACGGAAGAGTTTTTAGAGCATGAAGACAGACTTCAAAGGAATTTTGGAGAGAAGAAATCGATTGTAGTGTTCTTTTATAATATGATGTTTAAATCCGAAAGCCCTTTTGGAACGAAACAATCAAGTGAAGCGGCAATTGATTTATGACTGAAGTCATATTCTGTATTGAGGTATTTTAATATATGAGAATAACTCAGTGCACTGAGAAACTGAATTATCAGATGCATGTTCATTTACAGTACATTATTTCCTCTGCCAGAGTAGCAATATTAAACATTATAAATGAATTATAATCACTTTAATAAATAAAATTTTTCAGTATTTATTGTATTAATTTTTCATTCCTAATGCGTAATTTTAATTAAATGTTTAAAATATTTATTTCCATTTAATAGCACTAGGTATGCGTAAAGCCAATAGATGGTACAACAATTTACATTAAAATAAAATTAATAAAGACAGAAATAAAACTATTGGTTGTAGGGGTTAATAAAAAATGTTTAGAATATATTAAAATGTCAAATGTTTCATGTTTAAACATAGAATGAAAATGAATTGTAATTTTGTTTGTAATTTGTAAGAGGAATTTGATACATTTTATTCTTTTAGCTTAATATTTAAATAATATAAATCATGTATTTAAAAAAAAATTTAATACACATTATATAAAGTGAAAACTGGTAAGAAATATTTAAAACATAAAAGAGCAAAGCTTTAAACAAAACTGTATTTACTGCATTTAGAAATTTCCATTATTTTGCTCAACACAAATTCTTAAATTATTTATATAAAAATTACATTTTTGCGAAATATGCCTCTGACATTTCCAACTTTATAAATTTTATAGTTATTTGACAAAGTATTTTTTACGTTTAAAATATTTATGAGACTTTAAATGAATTTGTTGCTAATTGGTTTCATCTTATTTGATAAAAATATAATGTATATATAAATATATATGCATTCCAAAAATAAAGAGAAAATAATGGACCGAGTAGTTTCAATTCATTTGTTTATAATGGCAATAATCTAGGTTATAATATATTGCACAAACTGCTATATTTACATGGATTATATTATCATAGACACCTGTTCTAAGATGTATAAAATAAATATTGTAACTCTTAGAGCTATAATATGAAGAAAATTATAAGAGACAACTGGATCGTATTACACCGAATCTAATTAAAACGATCAAGAAAACTTCGATAAGGAAATGACACTCAGTATCAACAATTGATATCAAATTTGCTGGAAAAATCTACTAATTGCAGCTATGTTTATTAATTTACTCTTCTATTCCTTTGATTTCAGAATTAAAATATCTTTCTCTAGGTACGCTATCAAACATAAACTTCGCAGATCTCTTCTGTATGTACCAGTTGGTCTGGTGCAAAAAAAAAAATATTTTGATGGTGTGATTTTCCTCCATCTTTTTTCTGGTCATTTCATTTATTGAACCCCTATGTAATTAATTACATCTGGTTCCTTAACTCTTTAACGTATTTACCCGTGCCTTACACGTTAAAAGTTCAAAATACACACGTAATCAAATCGTTTAAACTTTGTTTGTGCAACAATTTTTATAGCTTTTATCTTCTTTCCCATTCCCTAGTCACCTCCCAGATCTAAAATTGCTAAAGATAACATACACTATACCACTATATTTTTTTCAGTTATAAAATATATCATTTTTGACCAGTTTTTCCGAAAACAATTTGTAGTTTAAAGTGTTAAATGAGCAATATAGTTCAACATTTCTTTTTCTGAGCTACACACTATCCATTAGTCACTAAAGGATATTTAAAGGTGCACTAAAGTTTAGTGTACCTTTAGTATACCTTTAAATATGCTTAAGACTTTTCTTTCAAAGATGCATATCATTTTCTCAAATTTGAGTCTTTGTACAAGTGTCATGTATATAAATCAAAACGGATCTCAATAAATTTTATATTATCACATGTATAAATAAAAACTGAACTCAATAAATTTTATATTATCACATGTATAAATCAACTGATCTCACTAAATTTTATAAAATTAAATTTCTAAGGTTTTAATATTCCAAACAGCAACTTTTGGTTATAATTACCCTATTTCGTATTTCCGTGATAAAATAGTGTTGTTTATTCTTGTTATTTTTGTACTGACGACAACAAATATATAACTTCCAATCTTTAAATTAATATTTGAGGTCACTTCTTTTGCATGTGTTCTCAGTTTTTTAAAACTAAAAAATATCTTCTAACACAACTAAACTAATTAAAAAAGACAGACCATTCAAGCATTTCCCATTAACAGAATATGAGAAATTAATTGCGTGCATTATATTTCACTTCAAAATAAATTCTTTTTATTTCCTAAATGTATCAGAAAATTGTACTATCTTTTGATTATCTTGTATTTATTATGTTTTCGTATTCTATTAAACATCTATTGGTTGGAGTTTTTCTATTGTGTATTTCTGGGATAAAATATTATATTATTAAATCATGTTATTCATGTGTTAACGACATCAAATATGTAACTTCCAATCTTAAAACTAACATTCGGGTAACTCTGTTGCCAATTGCTGTCATATGTTTAAAACTAAAAGAGATCTTTAAAAACCACCAAAAATCTGAAATAGGTCTAAGTAGGGACAGCGTTCACATGTTTCTCATTAAACTATATATGAGATACTGGATATAGGAAATTAATTAAGTGCATTATATTTTACTTCGAAATAAAATCATTTTGTTTCAGGAAAAATCAATAAAAATGTATATATTTTTCATTATTTTATATTTATTAAATAGCATTTAAGTTTTGACAATAAACTAGCAACATTAACTTGATTAAAAGAGTACATCATCATTTGCGATGGAGCAATACTATATCATCAACAAGAGACCTATTATTGATCACATGTCTATTGATTCTAAAAGTTTTTCAGACTTTTTTTTCAAATCTCAAGAAATTTTTTTTAGGTGTAATTGATGTTGAAAGATTAATCGGGTTTTCCTTTCAAAGGATTTATATTTAGAACTTTAGGAGACAAAACCGTCACTTTTTTTAATCATCATCTATCTTTAAAAAAAGTAAGGTAATTTTTCTTACACTTTAAAAAAGAAGACTATTTGTTTAAAAAAATTGTAGGTTAAGTTCTAAATGAAGCAGAAAAGTTCTAGGGTATGAAATAAGAAATGGTTCTTCATGGTTTATTTTACTTTCAATGTATAATGATGAAAGTTAATTTTTGAAGTTTAGCTCATTACGCCCATTTTTTAAAGGATCAAGAGCTTTTCATATTTTTTTCTTTTCTTCTATCTGAAATATTTTACACAAAGATGATTTAGTAAGAAATCATAACCATAAAAGCTGTTATACACAGTACTGGGTTAAACTGTAATGATTTTAAAGGTAATTGGTTAGTTATTTTCACTATTTATTTTCTTTACCTAGAAAAATTTAAGTTATTTAAAGAGTAAAGCATTCTGCTTTATAAGTCATGCAAATTTTGTTTCTCCGAAAGAGGTGACAATGAGATACTTTTTTATATCCGTAGAAAAAAATGTTACGTTGATTTAGTATTCGAGAAAGAAAAATTTATAACTTGTTAATAAAACACACCTTTACTAATATGTCTTTATTTAAAAGTTTTATACAAAAAAGACCTATGTAATCCTTATGCTTTTTTAATACAATAGGAATAAAACTTATGGCGTGTGGATCTGAAGGACTCCTCTGAATTTGGATTTGGGTTTACAAAATGGTGCCGTCTTTTGTCTCGTGTCTCTTCAAAAATCTATCCAGCAAGCAGTGGATGCTAGCAGCGTCCACCCCCTTCTATCTTCTAAAAAGTATTCCTGAAAAAAATTAATCTGTGCCCATGGAAAAAACAGGGGTAAGTTCGAGAATGGTGGGTCAGATCTCACTAAACCAACGGGATCTTCTGCTAGTTGAGAAGAATTCCGAAGTTTTTTCCTGGCATTGACCGTTTCTGGTGGCCTTACCATTTATACTACCGTTTATTGATGAAGTTTTAGATTCTTGTTACATATCAATAAAGAGATAGTATTGCAAGGTAGTGTAAGAAAATGTTGTATTTGATACAAATATCAAAATGGTACTCAGTCTTTCTCTATTATAGTAAGCTGTGGAAAAGTTTAATAAAAGAGTGAAACCGAAATAATATGGCACAGAACACAAAGCTATGAACCTGGTTTGTTGATAAAATTTTGATGCTTATGAAATTGACAAAAGAAAATATAAATGATAAAAGACATGCAGTTTAACGTAAAATTTGATATCATTACAAAACTAATTATTTTAGTTTGTTGATTTCATCATGTCCATGTAAGTTTTGCTTTAGAATAGATACCGCAAAGCTAGTGTCAGAGAGGATGGCATCCAGGAACTAATAAAATCAGGATATGATTATTGTAATTATTGGCAATGCTTATTGCTGAAAAGTCATTTAATCTCTGTTGGCACCCCCTTATATCCGCTTATTTTTTTAAATATGTATAACATAAACAAAGTTATCAAATCAATTTGAACAAATAAATCTTCTTTATTTTGTAAACCAATACATTTAATGTGCCTCTAAATTAACAATTAAAAATGAAAACTCTTCTATTGAATCAAAAATTTGAAAAAAAAGTTTTATCATTCTATAAAGTAAAATGTAATGTTCCTATTAATATAATTAACGTTCATAAAATAAGAAAAGATTAATTGATATATATTGGATACAAAACTTTACTTTCTAATTTACAAAATTAAAAAAAAAATTGTGGATAAGTGTTTTCTCATTCTTATACCTAATTTATATATTTTATGTTTATTAATTGTATTTCATTCATTTATATAACAAAATCAAATATCTCTTATAATGTTAGGATCTTACTAAAAATGTAAATACCATTCTCCTCAAACAGAGCAAAGTATTGAATTTTTAAATGAACTAATAGGCTGTTATAATGTTGAATTTTAATTTGAAATATATTATGTCCAGTTAAAACCTTTTATAAAGAATATATGTCAAAATCTGTTTTACAAATTTCTTACAGACTTTTAAATTTAAGGCAATGCTTTATTCTAGATAATACAATCTATAACACATATATTAACTCAGAAATTATCTTTTCTTCTATCAGCCATTAAAAAAATAGTCGTATTAAAAATTCACATCACCTGACACTTTTCTTTAGAAGAAAATGCAAAAGAAGAACTAAAATAAACATTCTCTTTAAAAAAGGATGAAAAAATTAGTTTTTTGTGTCATCTCTAAAATTAAATATTTATCATGAAACAAACAAGTATGAGTCAAATTAACTTTGAGAAAAATCCTTTTTGTTTATTTAGTAGTTAATCCAACAATTTTGTAATGTTAAATGCATCCTCAAAGTATCTAAAGCTTCTATTAATATTTTATAATAGAAATAAATAATTCGTTATTTCGATAACAGAATATTTTATTATTACAAGTAAAGGGATGACATTAAACTTATCAAAATTGCCGGGGGGTTTTAAATAATGCATGATTTTATTCCTTTTCTAACTTTATCGTGTTGAAATTGTCTCTATCTGCTGGAAGAAAATGAGTTTTGATCTTTATCATGGATTTTACGTTAAGGAAAGTATTCTTTGAAAATTGGTTTCAATGCTGGAAAGTAAAAAATCTCAATGGGAATTAAATGTGTCAGAGTTTTGAAAATTTCCAAAAATTTTCATTAAAAATATATAAAGTTTTGCATTCTTTGTTGAATAATTAAATTATCTCAAAGAACGTTCCTATAGCAAATCACGTATATTTTTGTTCTTTATATTGCTAATAGAACAGCAAAAATTATACATACTTAAAAATTTTTATGCGTTACTGTATTGGTTTATGTGGAATATAAAACATTATATTCGACTATCACAAAAACAAATTTAAACATTTACTATAAAAATGATAAACAGTAATATAAGATTTAATCTTATTCTATAATTTTAAAGTCCTATCAAAATCTTAAATTGATTCCAGAAAATCGTTTCCCAATTTATTTCAAAACATTGCATAGATGTTATTTGCTGTCATAGATACAGTTTTTTTAATCCTCATTGGTGACATTTATTTAATTTAAAACATTACAATCACAAGTGAATCTATAATGCTTTCGAAAATATCCATATAAGTGAAACTATATTAGTAATAATTTTATTTTAGTATTTCACTTCAAAAGCCCTTTTTCGCAACCGATACAAATTCTGAGAGGAAAATCTATCCTGTATAGTTGTTTACTGTATCATACATAAGAATCTAACAAAAAACTGCCTTAGTAAAAACTGTTCACCGAGCTTTTTCACCACAGAATGGGCAGCACTAACGCGAATCTCTGAGGTTATGATATGAGAATCTATCTCATCTTAATCAGTTTTATTTTTAACCAGTTCTCCAGAAGAATATCAGCATCCTTGACCATGTTTAACCCTTTGCACTCGAATGCTCCGCAGAGGAGCCATTTAAAATTTGGATTCAAGCTAGAGGGCTCCGCTAGGAAGACAATGCAATTAATTTTTACGATTTGTTTTTGTTCTTTTGTTAAAAACTGAAAATTATTAGCATTGTCTCGATTACGGAACCCTCGAGTTTGAAGGCAAATGTTAAATGGCTCAGCTCCGGAACCCTGGAGTGCAAAGGATTAACCTTTTGACTGTGATATACATCCCATATTATACACAATTCTATTGATTTGTACATTTACATAAGAAAAGATATACAATAATATAAAAGAGAAATATATTATAAGGCCTGTAAATTAAATATAGTTTATTGTATATCACATGTGACAGGCAAGAAATAATAAAGCGTTACACATAAAGCATTATATGTGTATTTCATATATAATATACAAGACAGGCAGAGGGATAGAAGTAACAAGTTTCTTGATGTTGTACTGTTAAATTCCTATGAAATTCTAAAATTTGGGATTCAAAGACCGATTAACATAATTATAAAATATTTGTCAGTTTCGGTGATAATTATATTACTTATTATCTAATATATTATAAATACACATTAATATATTATAAATACATAATTAGCACTCATTTTGATTCTTCTTTATAGTAACAGTTTATAATAAACTCAAATGTATCTCCTTTTCATGAAAATTTCGACCTAAAAGTCCACTGTAGCCTTAAAAAATTCGTTATAATGAAGACACCCATCGATGTTACATTAAGTAAATCTAATTTCCTCTTAACATTAAACCGTAACTTTATATTTCCAAAATAAATCTCAGCAAAATGAGAATGACCTTCTTTTTCGACTAATTTCCGTCTAAGAAAAAAATAAACTCGTTATTTATGAAAAGACTTTTAAAATAAAAGAAAGGGAAATACTAAAAGCTTCACATTGAAGGAAAAGTTACTCAAAGAAAAATGTGTTAGCAACTCCCTACTCTTTTTTAAGACATCTGAAGCGGAAAACCGTTTTTTTAAAGTTAGATTGAAACAGATCTAAATTACTGACAATGAAAATTTACAAATGACGTAGTTAGGACTATAGCTAAACACGCAAATTTTTAATTAGGGTTATAATTTAAAGAAATAATACAACACAATTTCATGAACAATCTTTTAATAGCTGTATGTAGTACTAGACTTTTGTAATTAAAGTTTGAATGTAGTGTTAGTCTCGAAATCTTGATTTGCAATTTAATCAATAAGGGAAGAATATCGACATTTGAATTCCGTCAGTATTAAAAATGACCCTTAGACGAAAATTTGATTAATCCCATTCTTTAATCTCTTTAAAATTATTTTAACAAATTATTATTTTATTTGAAAAGCAGAAAATTGAACATTTTTATTTAACATTTCGTTGCATATTGATAAAATACATGATATGGACAGTTTATGACTACGCCGATAAAATTACACAACAATATTTGCGTCATCAAATACATCATCAGAAATGTTATTTATATATTCCCTTCAAAAAGTTTTATTTATCAAAGTAATAAAGTTTCTTCAGTAGAAATCTTGTCGTGTAAATTCCAAAACACAGAAATATATATACACTTTGCGCTGTTGATAAGGTGACTGCCGCGTGATACAGAAGCGTATACCTCATCTACATTGACAATAGGATTGAACGTACTTATATGGCAAGTAGTAAATTACAAACACGCTTACTGGAGGAATACTGATAAATACGTCGAAGTCATTTAAAGCATTGAATATGCAAATCGTATATATAGCCCCACAGAAATTGAAGGACTCAACTTTATATTCCAATATTTTTATAAATAGGCATTCCTTATATATTATAAGGATTATTATTTTAAGTATATTTAACCTTATAAGTATATTTGCTAA
>CM063508.1:710874-743374 GCA_032207245.1 Pardosa pseudoannulata | reverse complement strand
AATATAAAATTCCTTCAAAAACCTAATGGTAATATTGCTGCATTTAAATATATTTCTAAGCACTTTTTACATTTAAATTATATTAAGGTTTTTAGAATGCATTTTTAAAAGTTATTATAAAGCAATTATTTAATTTAATTTAATTTATGCTGGATTATATCGCTGTTAAATCTCATTTTTAGCAAATAATTAGAAAATGGAATAGTTCTTTTATGGGATAATTATTTAATTTGGTTTTATTGGCAGTTATATTAAACAATGTAAATTTACAAGACGATGCTCAGCAATCAGACTAAATATATTTAAGGTTTAAAATTAAAAATATAAATAAATAAATATGTATTTTTAATAGTAATAATCTAAAACACATTTTTCTTAAATATGGCGGTGAACGCTCATTTCCTGACACCTTTGAATTTAGAATCGCAGCCCCGTTGGATACATTTTTACTGCTCATTGTGACGTACTATAACTTCTACTCTACTATATATATAGTACTCTACTATATATATAGTACTCTACTATATATATATATATATATATATATATATATATATATATATATATATATATATATATATATATATATATATATACAGGGTGTAAAAGAAAGGGGTATCCGCCAAAAGTTATCTATAGATGGCGCTGCACGTTGTACAGAATAAATAAGCAGGGTTAATGAAAATAGTCCCTGACAAGCAGTCTATATAATTACATTACAATGTGTTCAAAATGAACACCGCTCATACTAGAAAGATAGCGTAAACGGGTAACGGAATTTGCCATCATATCCAGGAGTGTTTGAATGGTAAGGGAATCAATATCTTCAAAGACGGACCTTTCAAGCTCGTTTAAAGTGATGGAATTGTTTTTGTAAACGATCTCTTTCAGTGTACCTCACAAAAAGTAGTCATAGGGAGTGCGATACAGCGAATATGAAAGCCAATCTATACCGGTTCCAGATTATTTGGAAAAATCCAATGCAATGAATCTTTCCCCAAAGTATTCAAGTTGAAAATAAAACACCTGTTCTCTATGCCATGTGTCGGGCACCATCTTGCATGAACCAGTCACTATCTGGTAGACACTCAAACACACGAAGTGTCGTTACAAATTGCTAAAAAATTACAAGATAATGTTCTAATAGTGATCGTTTCCTCAATAAAAAAACGACTGGTAATACCTCTACTGCATACCGCTGTCCTAACAGTAAGTTTGAAAATAATGAAGTGGTTTCGCTTTACACAAATAATCCCCCAGATCTTGCATTTTGTTTATTGAAGAATCCATTAATGTAAAAATGTGCTTTATTGGCGAACCAAATGTTGTCAAAATCAATTATCAATCATATTTAACTTCCGATTCGCAACGCCAAGACATTGTCTCACAGCTGTATCAGGTATCGCCTGGTGACTCTGACTTTTGTAGGGGAACATGTGTAGGCTACTTGGCAGTATTGTATGAGCTTTGTAACGCTTCACGCTAGTCTCTGCGGCAGTTCTACACACGGATTTCTGGGTTTGTTGCTGAGCAATTGCAGAAACTGTGGCAAAATTTTCCAGAACAACAACTGTTGGTCTGTAACCAACATGTCCGACAAGATCATCAGCTACGCTACCTATCTTTTCGAATTTGGCAAAAATCCTGCGAATGGTTTTTGTAATATGAATTCTTCTTTGAAAGCGCCCTGTGGGTGTGGCACTGTATTCTAACTTGTGAAATTCCAGTACCAGAAGCAACACGGTTATTAATTGACTACATCTTTACACCCATGAAATATTAGCTATCACATAAATCGTTTATGGCTTATGTTATGAATCCACTGACAGTTGCATACACCGTTCAGAGGCGTTTATGTCTAAAACGTGCCTCAATTTGGCAGACGTGTTCTTCATCTCCAGTTGATATTTGCATACTTTCTGTATCGTTCTTCACCAGGTGATTTTTAACAGGAATGGAGCTTTTAATGGAGCTCTGGGTTTTCAAGCACTTTGTCAAGATCACAGCACCATCTATTGACAACGTTTAAAACTTTATGTTCAAACTGCTGTATAAAATTATAACAGTATTTCACAATCAACATACCGTTTATGGCATTCTCCTATTTATCTTTATTTTCATTTTAATTTTAAAGTGGGGGACACTTTTTTGGACACACTGTATGTACAAAATTAACTTCAAAAATTAATAGTGTAATAAAATTAACCGAAGTTCATACCAAAAAGTCTGGGATATAATGTAATTGTAAAACACATTTAAAATATATTTAAATGATTTAAGATATTCACAAGTTTTAATAACGAACTAAAATTAATAAAAGAAAAATATATTTTGAGAATTTAATGCTCATTATTCCGTCCTGATCTTCACCTCAGATCAATTTAACCTGCATGAAACCTTCTCTTAGGTTATTTAAATCACCCTGAAAAATATCATAAATGTAATTCCTGACATTTTGTAATGCCTAGAAAACCTATATGCATATATAATGATTTTATGCATACAGATATATAAAAAGTACCCTATAAAACAAGATATTTCATATTTATAATGATTTGCAATCTTAAAATCTTTCTTTACCTCCCTTTAAAACTTGTTTATGCGTACAACATTTTTTTTAAAGGAAATGAATTGAAAAATGAATGCTTTAAAATTAATGATCGTTTTAAAATAGAATAAATAAAGTCTCCCATTTTGAAAAATAAATAGTTTTGCTACGAAATTTTATCATTTCTTTAAAAGGTCCTATTGATTATGAATTCCCATTAACTATTTTTTAAACTTATAAATTCCGTTAAAATGTAAACATAACTTTCAATATGAATTTAAAGTACCTAAATAACCTTTTCAAAATTCGGAAGTATTTTTCAATGGTAGCAAAATATATTATATTTCTCATTTATTTCATTAAAGTATACGTCTCTTTCCAAAATAGTTGGATCGTATTTTAAGCGAGTTCAAACTTTTAAAATATATTTATCATTAATATTAACATATTTATGAATTCATATTAATGATTCTATTAGTGTATTAGTCTGTCTCAGTTTTAAAATCAAAGTTGAAGAAATTATATTAACGAACAGTGCATTTAATGCGTAAACAACATTTATTTATTTTACTCAAATGACTTTTGAGCATATAATTTCCTTCTGTTTACACACATTGATGATTTTAACGAAATAACTATAATTACATTTTTATTCACTTATAAAATAAGTCTGAAAATAATTTTAAAATGTATTAAATTGTGGATGTTAATACATATTATTGAATCCTAAATAACAGTAATTTTATCAAAATGTCTTCTCAAAATACCTTTTTATTTTCTTCATATTAAAGATTTTAACTGAAAGGGACAAAATCTTACCGTGCAAATTAAATAAAAAAAAACTAGTTAACATATATAGATTTTTATAATCAATATTACAAATAATGGAAATTAGTCATTAAGTTATTTTTTAACAATGGTTTTTTGCGTAAAACCTTAAATAAATAACTGTTATTTAGGGAAGTGATCAGTTTTCATTATTAGATGTCATTTCTTATAGTCTGTCAATTTATAGACCTTATAGAAGCATGTGATGAGGCGATTTAGATCAGTAATATAATTGATTAATTAATACGAGAAGTAAAATGTTTGGGATCTAAATCTGACCTCATCACATCTTTTGTAAAGAGAAGAGGACAATAAAAATTATTTCGACGATTTTTCGTCTTGTGCAGAATTCTCGGGCGGGGTTGTGATCCCAGTCCCAGATTATAATCTCGTCTCCGTACATGAGACTAAATAAGAATGTACCTTTGTGGAGTTATTTATGATTCCCTAAGGGACAGTGCCCAATTTGAAGGAGCAAGGTTTTTCCACGTTTGCGGTTTCAAGGCGGGGTTAAAGAGACCAGTTGGAGTTTTACAGTTCTCCTGATTGGACGAAGAGAGATAAGAATGGACACTGATGAAAAATACATAAAATTTTAAAAAAATCAAGAAAGGGAGGTGTTCGAGAGTCGAGTCGAATCAAGTAGAGTAGAAAGTCCAACTGGTAGAGGTCCGAAGTCGGAGAAGACGACTGTAATAGTGAGACTTTGGGAGTCCAAGGAGAATAGCCGTGAGTTAGACAGAGATTCCGGAAACGTCTGAAACATCTGGCGGCTAACTGTAGCTATCTGTGTCAAATATTACCGCCGCACTTCAAATACTCAGAAGGAAGCAACTGCCCAGACCGACGGAAGATTGAAAATTGCTACCACACCTACCCAATCCTGGATAGCTCCCAACCAGCAGTGTCCCTGGCACAATATAAAGCCACATAGGTACTCATTTTTACATATATTTGAAATTGAGATTAGGCCCTCTCTCTTATATATATATAGATAGCTAAGTGATAGGAAACTATTATTGTCAAATCTTAATTAGTGTGGCCCCTAAATTGATCATGTTGAAAAGTTAATCAAAAATTTTGTATATTAGTAATGTATATATAATTGTAATAAATTTACTTATTTTTACTTTAAAGTTGATTTCTGTCACTTTTACTTTAGCTTATTAGTTTAATTTTTATTTTAATATAATATTCTCCTTGTGACTAACAAAAATAAATACCACTATAAACTTGATCATAGGTATATACCTAAATTAAACGAGAGCTACACAACAAAGCATAAATATAATTACTGTCATTTTGGATAGATAAACCGAATCTTAAAAAATGAACTTACGATGAACACCTGTAATCCTTAAACACCTGCAACTTACATGAAAGATTTTTTATTTTCTTTTTACCTGCCCGAACTTGTTTTGAATTTAACTTTTCCACGTGTATTTTTAATGCTTATCTCACGTAACACACATACGCATCGAAGTACAAGAATTCAGTTTAATATTCTGTTGTATGCTTTCCTTGAAGAAGTCAATGTGGTTATTCGTTTTACGCGACTAGTTCTAGAAAATCCTTTTTTCTCCACTTCATTTAATTTTATTATACCATTTCAGTGTTTGGACTAACTAGGATATTTTATAAAACTTGTGTCAAACATTCTCTTTAACAAAACACAAGATTTCAATTTGGCTAACCACAGAATGTACTTGACATTCAACTGCAAACTTGACACTTGGATATTCATGCCTTTACGTTTTCCACAAAATAAACTAGATAAAGGAAATTTTTGCAAATAAACCGAATTTTCAAGATTTTAGTTGTAAAAAAAGGATTTTTCAAGTCATCTTCTACTGTATAGAAATGAATTGGCAGTTTCACTGATGTAAACTGTTCCTTGTAAATCGTAAAATGTATATTTGTCTATCGAGACTTATAAAATCAGCAATTACGCTTAAACTTTTCATAATCAATTAATCGGGAAGAATTCAAAAATATGTTTTGAAACTAAACTGTGAAACTGTCTTGGTCATATGTAAATTTCTGTATAAAAATGTTACTATAATAAAACTGTATTGTCTTTTATTTTCTTTCCATACTTTAGGGAAACCTCATATAATCTCCTTATCAGTAAAGTCTTTTGACCTCGTGTAGCTGAAGTGTACACCTTAGCTCTCATCCCCAATTCAAACCAATGCTGTGCTGGCCTTCTGTACCGGAGTTCATGGGTTCGAATTCCATTGCGGCTTGGATGGGAGCAGCCATTCGGAATCGGCTAAAGCCGATTCCGAACAGTAATCCGAACAGTAGGCCGAATCCGAGCAGTATGTCCCGGTCTCATTAGCCCTCGTGTTGCAAAAAGTAGACCGTAGCACTCCAATTCAAACCAAACCAAACCAATGCTGTGTGATTAACCCCTTTTTGGTTGACGTCACCAGTCATACGTCTGGTATATTCGTACCTGTAAGTTGCATACCATGCAAAGCAGAAAAAATATTCTCTCCTTTAAAGTGGATCTATTGGCAGTGGTACGTTTCGTTGTATATTGCTACTGTTTCATGTATCCAAAAAGATAAGAGTATTTGAAATAGTATTTCTATTAGCAGTGTGATGTAAAACTTGTTCGCATAAATTTTTCACATACAGGGTGATATATGTTATAAATTATTCTAAGAAAAATTAATTATATTTCCGATATTTATGACCAACATTTTTCCTCTTCTTTAAATTAGAAAACAAATAAGGATTAAATTATCTGACATTGGTTTCACGTGTCTGAAAGAACTATACTGTTACTAAGAAACACTGTAATGCTGTTTCCAGAATAAGATTATAGAATATTTTCCCCAAATATTTTTATATATTCTTAATAAATCCATACGGATCATTAAGTTAATTCTTTCATACGTTAATACGGTAAATTATAACGTTAAATACGTTCATACGGATAATTATATTAATGCTTTGAAGCAATATGTCCGATAAGTATTGTTTTAGCAAATAGTTTTTTAATTTAAATTTGGGTTCATTGTAGGGAAATCTAGAGATTGATGAACGTGTAACGCATATAGGAACTCCAGTACATCAAATATAAATTTCTAATTAGTGACAAAAATATTTTTCTTTCATTCAATACAGGATAGAATATATATTAAATTTCCTCAATTAACGGGACCTATTCCTTAAAGACGATTTCGAACGGCTACGAACATCTATGTCAGCAACATGGTAATATATGTTATAACTTATACTAAGAAAAATTCATTATATTTCCGATATTTATGACCAGCGTTTTTTCTCTTCTTTAAATTAGAGAACAAATAAGGATTAAATTATCTGACATTGGTTTTCACGTTTCAGAAAGAACTATACTGTTACTAAGAAACGCTGTAATTCTGTTTCCAGGATAAGATTATAGAATATTTTTCTCAGATATTTTTATATATTCTTATTAAATCCGTTCATACGGGTAATTATATTAATACTTTGAAGCAATATATATATATATATATATATATATATATATTAATTTGGGTTCATTGTAAGGAAATCTAGGGATTGATGAACGTGATAACGCTTATAGGAACTCCAGTACATCAAATAAAAATTTCTGATTAGTGACAAACATATTTTGCTTTTATTCAATACAGGAGAGAATATATATTACATTTTCTCAGTTAAAAAAATTGTCTTTATCTCCAGAAATTGAAAAAACTCCGACACATTTGGTTTGGTTTTCAGTTCTACGGTCTACTGATTTGCTACACCAGACCTGATGAGACCGGGACATATTGCTTAAAGACGATTTCGAGAGACTACTAACATCTATGCCAGCAACAGGATTCCAAACCGCGAACTCCGGTACTGAAGAAAAGCACTCTAACGTTCGACAATCGTTTAAAAATCAGACAGAGAATGGTTAAGGATCATAAATGTGCTACTTCAATTTTATTCTTGAGTATACTAAATGCACACATGCTATTTAGTATGTATTTATGACTAAATGATTACTATATTTAAGGTAGTAACAATATAAACAACATAAAAATAAATCATTCATATAAATCTTATTCTTTATGAGAAATGTTGATTCTACTGTTCGGATTTCTAGTTAGTCAATTTCAGTTCATGGGTTGGCTACAAACGTAACTTTAATCATATTAGTTTGTATTGTGTTTGATATATAATTTATTCTACCAATGAATTCAGTGATATAATCTCTATGAATGTGCTAATACATTGATATAATCTCTATGAATGTGCTAATACATTGGATTATAATCCTCTGATTCCCTATGCCGGTGAAATTTTGGTCTAATACGTTTGATATTGCTGCAAAGATATTTTATAGCACGTTTAATATATAATATAACTGTTAAATATGAAGATAAGAATTTAAATTAATGTACGAAGTACGATTATTTTGTAAATACTCTATTTCATTTTTATAAACTATTCTTCGATTATTTTTAGTATATTAAAAAAAATCACATTTTAGTAAGTTAAGTAAAAAAAAAAATATTAAATAAAGTTTTTAGTAATATGTTCCTTAAAAGAAGTTGTAATGCTTTGGAGCACTTACTCTCATTTGTTTTTAGAACTTGATGATAAAATCTTTTACTTAAAAATAAATTTCCCAATCACTTAAGTCACATCAAAACAAACTAAAATATGAGGCTCAAATTTTATGAAATAAATATATTTAATTTGAATTAGCTACTAATGAGTGTAACATATAATTATTAAACTTGAATTATATTTGACAAATAATATTACATTTTCAATCATGCAAAATTAATAAGATATAGCAGATTTTTCATTCATCTATAATTTTATAGCAATCAAGAATCATTGAATAGAATTCATATTTTAAAATAAGCTCCAATTTTACCAATTAATGTAAATGCAAAAATCAAAAAAAAAATAAAAAAGGTGAGATATTTAGATGTAAAACGAAAGTGACAAATTCTCTACATTCTACATCCTACAAATCTACATTCTCTTACGTCCTCTTAAAATCAACAAAAAACTGGAATTTAAATTAAATGTAATGAATATATTTCTTATGAATTTCCACAAGTGACTGTAAAATGTAATTATTAAACTATATTAATATTTGAAAACTAATTTCACATTTCTCAGACAAACAACATCAATAAGTCACAGCTACTATTTCTATTGTAATTTTATAGCAACCAAACGTGTAATATTTGACACAAGTTTTACTTTCAACAATTAATATAAATGAACTAGAAAGCCTAAGTAATGAAAATAATGGCGTGAAATTGAAAACACAATTGAGAATATATAATACAATTAGTTCTCATTATAGTGCGTAGTAACCTAGTTCTATACACACAATGGAAAAATGGAGTATGAAAATAGTATTTTTATTTTGTTCAAGCTCAATCGTAAATTTATACCTTACAAAGTTTTAACAGTCTAAAGGTTTAACACAAATGTAGTTTTGTAGATTGTTTAAAATATCTATTTTGAAAAATTTAGAAATTTAACTAACTTTCTAGGATGAATTCGAGTATCTTTAGGCAAACATAATCAATGAATTTTAAAGACTTATTATGATTTGCAATATACATATATAACTGCAAGACAAATAATTCAGTTTATACCTTACAGTCTAAAGGTTTATCGCAAATGTAGTTTTGTAAATTGCTTAAAATAGGTTATCTATTTTGAAAAGTTTAGAAATTTAACTAAATTTCTAAGATGAATTGGAGCATCTTTATGCAAACATAATCAATGAGTTTTAGAGATTTATGATTTGCAATATACATGTATAAGTGCAAGACAAATAAATGAACAACAAAAATTATATTTCCTTTTCAACTGTGTAAACATTTAATTTAAACCAAGAATTAGTATAAACATTATATTCTAGCTTAAATTTTATCAATACAAAGAAACTGGGAGAAGAAATGAAATTTGGACAAAAATAAAACATAAATCGTAAACTAAAATATAATGTTTAAAAAAATACTTACACTTTTGATAATCAGAAATATTTTGATTTTGTACACATGCGCAGAAAATAAATTAAAATTTGCAAAGAATGTAATTCTGCCTGAATTTAATTAACATCGTATGATTAAGTAACAAAATTGTAATTTTCTAGCGAACAAGACACAAATATATTACAAAGATGTTTTGACTGTTTAACAATGAAGAATAGTTATATCAATATGCAAACTGCAGGAGAGGAATTGAAAGAGAGAAACTTAATGTAAAACGTAATTGGATATTTAATATTTTATAAAAGTATTTGTTCTGACTACTGTCAACAACTGCTTTCATATGCATACAGAATTATGTTGCAACTTCTAATTTTTGTGAAAGATATCCTAAAGTAGATTCACTGCATAACTTTGTATAAAGTTAAACTCTTATAATAATATAGGAAAAAAGAGTCTAAGCTAAATATTTTTAAAAATTTTATTGTGAATAAAATCTAGACTTCTGTAATGAAGACTTTTTAAATCGATAGGCACTACGACACGTCAAAATGAAATTGACGTTTATTAATACAAATTAACTGGAAAAAAATAAATTAAAATAATTCATAATTTTAACAGTAAAGTGACACTCAAAAATTGTTTTTTTTTTATTACTCATATGTTTTAATTAAGTTCATCAATTCATGAACTCAGTAGATACTGAAATAATAAAAAAAAGAATAAATGATTTCTTCTTATGTCAAAATTTAAGTATAAATAAATGTCATAATTTATACAATTATACAGATTTGGATGAGTGAAAAATAACTTGCACGTTCTTATTAAAGACTTATTAATAATCTAGGAAAACTTATTCTAAACAGAACAAAACTTTTTATTTTACTGTAATCGCTGTAATGAAGGCTTTTCAGATTTAAAGGTATTATATCCTGTTATAGTGTTTTAAGCTTTTATAAATACAGATGAATTAAAAAAAAGAAATTAAAATAAAGCATCAATTTTAACAGTAAAGTGTAAAATGAATGTTGTTGATTTGTGACTAATGATTTTTATGTATTAAATTCTCTCATTCGTAAATCTGCAGATACAGGAATCATAAAAAAGAGTGAAAATTTTTATCATGCAAAATTTAAGCATAAATAAATGTTATAATTCATTAAATTATGCAGAATTTGAAGAGTAAAATATAAGAAACATTTTCATTTTAAAGACTTGTTAATGATCCAGGAAAAATATACTAAATAAAATAAAATATTTACTATACAGTGATTCCTATGTAAGTTATTTTGATAAGTACATTTCAGCTTGAAAGAAATAAAATTCCAATAAAATGATTCTCACTTTTATAAATATAGATGAATTAAATAAAAGTAAAGTTAAAACAGTTACTTACAGTAACAGTTTACAGTTAAGGTTGCTGCCTTAGCAATCTTAACTGTAAACTGTAATATGGATATTGTTAATTTGTATTTAATCATTTATACGATTTAAATTCACCAATTTGTGAAATTGCAGATACACGAACCATATAGGAAAAATTTCGCCAGCATTTGTAAGCCAGCATTTAAGTGTAAATAAATGCTATAATTCATTAAATTATACAACAATTTAGAGTAAATATAGCATGCCTTTTCAGATTAAAGACTCATTAATAATCTATTAAAAGATATTCTAAATAGAACAAAACTTTTTGTGTTATAGTGAATTATATTTAGGCTACTAAAAGAGTAAATAATTTTATTTAAGTGAACATTTAGGTGTAAATAAATGCTATAATTCAGTAAATTATACAACAATTTAAAGTAAATATAGCATGCCTTTTTAGATTAAGACTCATTAATCATCTAGGAAATATATTCTAATCAGAAGAAAACTTTTGTGTTATAGTGAGTTATACTTAGGCTACAGTAATGAAAACTGTTCAAATCGAAAGACATTATGTCGCAATAAAATAAATTTCGCTTTTATAAATACAAATGATCCGGAAAAGAAGAAGTAAGAATAAAACAGGAAGTTTAAAGGTAAAATGAAGTAAGAATTAAACAGGAAGTATAAAGGTAAAATGAAGTAAGAAATTTGTTATATTTATTTATTGATTTGTGCGAATTGATTTTAGCAATTTCAAAAGTCTTAGGTTTCATGAATAAGAAATATTACAAAGGAAAAGCTTCATATTTAACAGTTAAAGCAGCCATAAAGATATGTTTCAGCTTGAAAAGTACAAGAATCATTAATTACTATTAATCATTAACCCTTAATTTAATCAAGAATCAAAACTTATATATAATTTAAACAATAAAAACTCGGAAATAGTTATTTTTTAATTAAATCCATCAATTTGTGAATTCTATATATACAGGAATCATATAAAGAATTATAAAAGAATAAATTTCTATTTATGTCAAAATTTATGCATAGATAAAATTCATGGTTCATTAAATTAAACAATATTTTACTAGCAAAATTAAAGCATGACAATTCTTATTAAAGAGTTTGTAAACAAATTTTGAAAAGTTGGTTTCTAAGAGTAATAAATCATGAGAAAATGCTATTTTTCAGTGTTTCGGTAGAATGCCATTTCCTACAGGGTTAATATGATCTGAGAAAATGAAGCTCCGGATCAATATTAAATTTCCTGTACATGTTTTAAAGTTTCAAAGCTTAAGAGATAAGGCATCTTAAAAGTGGCGATGACGCAAAAGACGCGATCAAAAGGGGAGAAGAATGCAGGTACAATTTCAAGAAATGATCGATGATAATGTTATCCAATTGTGCTCCAAACTACCTGTAATCTGCGCTTTCCCCCTGAGTGAAATGAACTGTGATACGGTGCGCATCTGAAACTAAATCTACTGAGTAAAACGCTATACTTTCCCGTGTCAGCCGAGCTTTACATTATTCAAAAGGAACGCTTTAGATGTCTTTTAAACCCATTATATTAAAAAGGATGTTTCGAATAATTGCTACCATCTGCTATCGATTCCAGTGAAGTGCTGGAGACGGATTAATTTAGTTGAATAAAATATTGACAAATAATAAATAACAGTTGAAATATATATTTCTACTCATAGAAATAAACAGGAAGGAGTGTACTTATACATATATGAGTAAAAGTAACGCTTCGAAACTTGTACATACGTGTATATGTGTTAGCTGTTTTTGTGCCATTACGCAAAACAGACCCTATTATTTTGAATTGCCAGAAGGAAACCTAACGCTTTAAAGAAACCTAAATACTATTCAGTCGTGATTCCACTGAAAAAACAGAATTCCAGCTTAGAAGAACTTTGAAATTTATAACAATAAAAATTAACATCTATAAAGGACAAGAGCTCTACATCGAATTGAGAGTGATCGGAAACATAGATCTGTCAATCAGAAATGAATTCTGATCATTTAAGTCATCTCTAAAATATGACCGGTGAACAGAAAATTAGCATCTATAATAGCTAATGTTTGGTGTAGTGAGATGGGTAAAAAGAATTTAAGTTGGCGAACACTCCTTTAAATAAAACATTATACGAGTGGGAAATTAGGTATGAAAGAATGAGAAGAGGTAAAAGGAACATTTTAGACAGATATCTATGTATAATAATGTATATATATATATATATATATATATATATATATATATATATATATATATATATATATATATATATATATATATATATATATATACATATATATATATATATATATATACATATATATATATATATACTATATATATATATATATATATATATATATATACATGGGCGTAATTTGGGAAGGGCAAGGGGGGGCAATTGCCCCCCCAGAATTTTTAGAGGAGGGGCAAACTTATAGTTTTGCCCCTCCAGATTTTTAAGATTGTATTCATATATTGCATTATTAATTCATATATTATATATTCATATATTAAATTATTTATTCATATATTATTCATATATTTTCATATAATTATTCATGCATTAATTCATATTTTATTATTCTTAAATTAAATCATTAATCTTTAAATTGTTGATTCGACATTTTAATAAATGTTAAAGTTAATTTATTTTTATTAATATGTTTAGGATTATTTATTAATATGTTATTTATTAATATGTTTAGGACAGTTATCTTCCTTTAATGGGGCATTTTTAAAGCAAGTATAAATATTCGAACTTGTAGTTCTGCCCCTCCAGATTTTTAGAGTTTTATTCATATACCAAATTGTTGATTCGACATTTTAATGAATGTTGAAGTTAATTTGTTTTTATTAGTGTGCTGAAGACTTATTTTAATTACGGTTATCGTCCTTTTCTGAAAAAATTTTAAAACAAGTATAGGTATTCGAACTTGTAGTTTTGCCCCTCCAGGTTTCACAATGTTAAGGAATGTTAAAGTTAATTTGTTTTCATTAGTGTGCTGAAGACTTATTGTAATTACTGTTATCGGCCTTTTCTGAGACACTTTTAAAACTTGTATAGGTATTCGAACTTGTAGTTTTGCCTCTCGAGATTTCAAAATTTTAAGGAATGTTGAAGTTAATTTGTTTTAAGTAGTGTGAAGACTTATTGTAATTAAAGTTATCTTCCTATCCTGAGACATTTTTAAAACAAGTATAGGTATTCGAACTTGTAGTTTTCCCACTCCAGATTTCAACATTTTAAGGAATGTTGAAGTTAATTTTTTTCATTAGTGTGCTGCAGACTTATTGAAATTACGGTTATCGTCCTTTTCTGAGCCATTTTTAAAGCAAGTATAGGTATTCGAACTTGTAGTTTTTCTCTTGTTTCGGTTTTATTCACACGTTGAATTTTTGACATTTTAAAGAATGTTAAAGTTATCCTGTTTTTATTAGTGTGCTTAAGATTTATTCTAATTACGGTAATCCTCCTTTCGTGGGACATTTTTAAAGCAAGTATAAGATTTTAAACTTGTAGTTTTGCCCCTGCCGATGTTTAAGGTTTTACTAATTTATTAAAGGAAATATAGGTATTCTAATAACGGTATGCTTCTCGATATTTTCAAGACATTTTTTGAGGAATAAATATATGCTACCGAAAAAGGAATCAAAAAGAAACTAACAGATTTCTTATTTCAAATCCGTAGTCGAGGGGACCTGTGCCCCCCCTTTCCTCGAAATTCTAAAATTCTATAAGACCGTGTATTGGAAAGAAAATAGATTCTCTGCTTGGCTATAGACAACAGTTTACTTAGAAAAAGAACGTTTCGTTCAGAAATGTTTTGCGGACCTACAGGCTTTATCCACTCCGCGTGGTCAAGAAACGGGCTGTGCTAATTTCCGTAATCTCTGACATTCATTTTAACTTTGACCGATGAACAATTGAAGGGTCTAAATAGTTCGAGAAATGTCTGTATGTTTGTGGAGGGTATTCACTTAAACATTACGGGTGTTGAAAATGCCCAGGAAGTCCGGAAAGGACGATAAATGGACACAATATGGGGTGCGCATGGGTTTCAGTCATTAGGAGCAAAACTGATTAAAGAGCCATTTCCCCCTAAATATTCCCTTGAATTGAACTTTTTCTCCTTGGAGAGGGAATTGCACATCTGGTTGGCATAAGTTTTGTGTAATCTAAGGCTCTACTGTTCCTGGAATCGTTTACAAGGCTGGGTTAGGCATATTACTAATCCATCAAATAAACATCATGTTAAACAGAAAAGGCATGATTTAAGTCTTAAGTATAAATAATTCTTACAAATATTCCACCCTAGCTTGTAGGGGGGATTCCTCTTGCAGCTGTACTTCATTATCAGACTAACGGACGATTTATACAATAAAATTTTAAGTGACAGACTTAAAAGGACTAGTTCAAGGGAGTCCATCATTTGTTTAGGTGATAGTAGTTGTGCTTAAAAAAAGATATTGCCAGCCTTCGACAGTTTCAGATTTTCAAATTAGATACGCGTGATTCAACTAGCTATGTTTGATTAAAGCATATAGACTTCCGCTGAAATGGCAAACATCAAGCGAACTGGCAAGTATTTTTTAATATATATTTTTTTATTTTTCATGTTTAGCTTTAATGTTTGTGTATCTATATAGGAGTACAAGTATTATATATTTTGAAAAAAAAAACAGGAATTAAAAGGTCATCAAAAGTTTTTAAAAACTACTTCAATCATCGAGATCCTTAAAAATTGGGTTCTTGAAATCTTTAATTTTAAACTAGGCCCCATAAGAAAATCTTTAAAAAATTTATAAATTCCTTAAATTTTCATGCCAAAAAGGGACGTATTTTGTTTGATTAAGATTCCATTCTTTGTATTATTTAATATGTATTATTTCATTTAATCTCATAAGTAATCATCAACTTGTATAGTTTTTGTGCTATAAATGATTTTTATAAGTGAAAGAAAAAAATATCTATGTATTGAAATAGTATGTAGTTTTTGGATAATATTTATTATAAATTTCGATTAACAAAATTCTTATCGTTGAATTAATATTAAGGAGACATATTTAAATATGTATATAAAAATTTGAAATTTTATGCTAGGAAAGATTTTGTTCAGTGAAAAAAGTTTGAGTATGTTGAAATAGTCAGTCGTTTCTGAATTATAATATTTAATTAACGAAAAATTTTCAAAATATGCATTCATTATGAAGTTTTGTTTAATAGTTTATAAAAAATAAAATGTTAGTGCAAAATATCTCTTTGGAGTTTAATGTTTTAAATACTAAATTGCAATTAATACTTTTACAGTTTTAGCA
Source organism: Pardosa pseudoannulata (assembly GCA_032207245.1). Lineage (NCBI taxonomy): Eukaryota > Metazoa > Arthropoda > Arachnida > Araneae > Lycosidae > Pardosa > Pardosa pseudoannulata. The sequence goes on along the minus strand of CM063508.1, from coordinate 727,320 downwards.
TTTTAATTTAATTTAACTGAAAGCATTTTCATGGTATATATAACATTTTTGTATACCTATTATTTTTTATTGATATCTTAAATTTTGTCTATTAATTTTTTCATATATATCTTTATAATTTATGCTTGTTGGATGTCATTAAAATTGTATTATATTGGTGGATATTACGAAAATTTATATTTAAATATCAACTCTGAGTTATGAAACTTTATATACGTATAAATTGAAGTATTAGTAAATTAATCACAGATTTTTCTTAATTTAAAATCCGATGTGTTTAAAAATCAGTTTTTTTACGAATATTTTTTAATATTTAAAATACCCATCGTCCTAGCGACCTAACTTGTTAAAGATTTTTTTAAAATATTTAGCAAATACTTCTATTTTGTTTTAAAAAATCTGGGTTATCCACTTTAAATTTTGAATTTATTACAGTTATTAAAACTAAATTTAAATTTAGATATACGTCAGGAAAATTCAACGTGCAATTAAAAAATGTTCCCCTTAAATTAACTGTTCAGTTTATCTGCAAAATAATACTTCCTAGGTGTTCAAAAATATTTATAAGAATTAAAAAAGGTAAAATTGAAGAAAAAATTAATGTACATGGAACATTTTAAAAATTAAAAAAATATTTCAAAATATTGATTAAAGAAACATCTAATTTAAGAAATTTTAAAATGTAATTTTGATAGGTTTGGCATTAATGTCAATTCAATATTTAAATGTAACTGAAAATAAACCCTGATAAAGTTAGTTCACCCCCTCGTGACGAAAACTAACATTTCAAAGTACGCCATTCGTTGGATCATTGTTTGATCAGATTTGATCAACATATTTCATCGTTTGATCAATTAAAAATATTTTTGAAAATCTCTAAGGGGCTGGGGAATAACCTTATGGATTTTTTAAAATGATCTTATACACATGAACAATATATCATTCTAATAAGAATCATTAGATCGGATTAGATCAACCATTTTTGGGGTTTAATCAACACTGAAAATGCCCCAAAATCACCCCCAAAGGTGTCCCAAAATCAAAATTTCACCCTCCCTCCACATTTTGGAATTTTGAGACAATTTTAGTATCATTCGAAAGGACATCATTAGATCCGATTTAAACAACCATTTTTGGCTTTTTATTAGTATTAGAAAAGGCTCAAAATAATAAAATGTTCCCCTCTCCCAAATAGCAACAATTATTCCGACAATTGGGCGGGGGCTCTTATGTCAGAATTTAAAGACAATTTTACTGTCATTCGAATGAGCATCATTAGATCATATACGATAAATACCTGAGTGTCCCCAAATGTGCAGATGAAACATGGCCAATGCTGCTTTTTGGTGCCTGAGTTCGAATCCCGCTGAGGGCATGGATGTTCGTAGTCGTTCAGAATCGGCCTTTAAGCAGTTGGTCCCAGTTTCATTAGAGCTCGTGAGCAAAAGAGTAGACCGTAGAGCTCCAAATTCAGAATATACTAAAATCTTAATATTAGTGTTCCGTTGGTGAACGAAACACTGATATTTAAACTCATTTGAAAAGTAAAATAATACTTACATTTTAATGATAGCGTGTGTTTGATTGAAGAGGTTTGGTTTGGTTTGGAGTGCTACGGTCTACTTTTTGCAACACGAAGGCTAATGAGACCGGGACCTACAGCTAAAAGCCGATTCCTAACTGCTACGAACATCCACGCCAGTGTGGGATTCGAACCCACGAACTCCGGTACCGAAGGCCAGCACCCTAACCAATCGGTCATCGTTTGGTTTGATTGAAGGGGAGAAAGGTAAAGAAGACAAACTATTTGAGATAGATATGTAGTACTATGCATTGAAGAAAATAAATTGTCTATATCTTTGGTAAAAATCAATTTGTGCTTTAATTGAAAAAACCAGCGTAATTCAATTTTACTTAATTGAATTTTTTTTTACTTATTTGATTTTTCAGGTATTTACCGTTTAATCTGACCTCCCCTTCCATCGCAATAAATATATTTGCGAGCTTGGTGAGAACATTTTTCGGAAGAATAAACGAAAGGAACCATCATGTTTTGTAATTTGCATAGATTTTACAGATTTGTTAAGATTTTGTCATTATAACTAAATAAACATTCATGTTCAATAAATATTCATGTTCATAAAATTTGTGTTCTTAAAATTTGTAACTGGAATACATGCTTATCCACCCATATTAAACTTAATATATTATTAAATTATTTACAGTGCAGTGAACGTCTTTATAGTATACAGTTATATTTCATTCTAATATTAATCTTTATTTAGAATTAGCTTTAAATTCTAACTATCCCCTACCTTTTATATATAAACAATTAAATAATTATTTTTAAGTAGATATTAATAGGATTAAGTTAATGTTTCCAATTCTCAAACTGTAATTCTAACTACAATTTTAACTGACACTGTGGCAACAAAAATTCTTGATGAGTTGGCTTTTTGTATAGCTTTATAAATGCTTTATTCTTCTGATTCATATTCTCATTTCATATTCTTGAGGTCTTTTGGGTGTACGGGAATGTTCAGGCCTGTTCAAACAATTATTTTAACCGTGTATGAAAGTCGTAAACCCTCCACACCCAATCCATCTTTCTTCCTATCCGTTTTACATTTACAAGGCTTAATGGAGTTATAGTGTTTTAGTTCCGGGTTTGGTTCTGCTTTTTTATTATATTTATTTACCTCTATGTAATTGCTGCATTGAGCGCATTACATGGTAAGTAATTTTAACTATCTGTCTTTATCTATCTAATATTTTATCATATATATATATATATATATATATATATATATATATACATATATATATATATATATATATATATATATATACATAAATATATATGTATATATGTATATATATATATATGTGTGTGTGTGTGTGTATAAAATTTATACAACTGGTTCTTCGCACACAGCGTTCGGTCTGAAGGACATAGTTCCCCAAATCAAGAGATATATATTTAAAATTAATATAACTCTAATTAAACTAGAGATACGTATATTATTTGTAAGCAATTATGTACTTTAATGTAAATTGATATACATTATTGACTTGTCAATCATTTTAAATAAGGCAATTTTATTTCGGTTCTACAGATTCAGTTGGTAGTTTGTAGCTCCATATGTTGCTCTCTACCACATAACAATTAAGATCGCAATATAAAAACTCCAATTATACGTAATTATTGCATATTATAAATGTATTAAGTGAAATATACAGCATAAAAAGAAAAAATCTTTTTACTTGAGTAACCACATAATTCTTTGTACAGGGAGTGTACCTCTTTTCTCTTTGGTATCATAATGTAATCTCTATAAAAATAACTCTTCAATTCTAACAAATAATCCCCCCTCTAACCTCTGAGCTCTAATACAGAACAACTAAGCCGTAATTATTGAATACATAAATCTCGTCAAGTAGAATAGATATTAGAGAAAAATGGAAACCAGATAATTCATTGAAGAGTCGGTCTACCACTGTACACTTTGGTAACATAATGATATCTCTATATAAACCATGCTTCCAGTTCTAATAAATACACACGTCTCTAACCTCTCCCCTTCATCACAGAACAATTAAGCTCGTGTCTTGATTTACTATAGCATCAATCTTAGCATTCCATATATAAGCAATTATTGCTTATAAGCAATACATTAAGCAATACACAGATTAGATAAATAAAAACCAGGAAGTCATAGGGTAAACAAATAATTCTTTAAAAGGAAGGTCTACCAATGTAATATTTGGTAGCTTCAAAAACTCTCTATAAAAACCACACGCTTCCCGTTCTACAAAATATCGCCAGCCCAACCCTCTGAAACCTAGAAATTTGTCATCAGAAATTAGAAAGATATGCAATTCTGGCGAAATGACTTCACTTAACACCTGTTTACCGGTCAAAGATTTAGGGTGCTTGAAGTCACCCCTCTAACTTCGCTCTATCCGAGAACAGTTAAGTTCGTGTATATCAAGAAACAAGCTTAATTGTTGATATACTGTTGCAGTAATCTCTATATTCCTCCACTTAATTATCGTATACTACAAACGTCTTAACTTGCTCATCTAGTTAAGAAAAATAAAAACCCAGACAACGTGAGTGACTAAATAATTCTTTGAAGAGAGAGTGAACCACTGTAGTGTTTGGTAACATAAAGAAATCTCTATAAAAACCTCTCTCTTCCAGAAAATACTCTTCCTTTCTATCGTAAAAAATAGATCAGAAGTTATAAGAAGGATTTTTTAAACTTAAGAATCTTTACCTAACACCTACATACCCATCAAGGAATTACGTTATATGAAGGATATAATCTGTGTTAGTAAGTTAAGACATTGTTACGTTTATGAGAAGAGTATAACTTGGCTTGCAATGATATTAATAACGACTTGTGCTTTAAGACATTTTTGAAAGGTGCATCCAACAGTTGCCATTATATAACTTCTGCAAGTAGAAATAGGAAAAAAACAGTAAAAAACTAAGTTGATTATAATCATTTCTCCACGTGAGTCTTTTCTCATCAACTCTTGAAAATATCCGAAACTCTTCCAATCTTTAATGCTACCATTGAATATTACTGGAAATAAATCAATGTAAAAGAGTTAATCAATATAATCAATGTTAATCAATGTAAAAGAGTTATTTCACTCTATTTTCAAGAAATATCTTTTATTTGCAAGTATTTTTTCTTACATAAAAACGTGAAAATGCATTCTAATTTGTTGTTGTTGCTGTTTAGATAATGCTATAGTTCAAACCTTCATTAAAACAAATTTAAGAAATTTTAAATTAAAATAAATTTAAAAAAAATAAAAATAATAAAAAATAAATAAATAATTCATATTCCCGTTGTTTCTAATGCTCTTTACTACAGAGGTAATATCCTATGAAAAATAAAGCTTCTAATCAATATTAAACTTATCTTTTACATGTATTAAAGTTTCAAGTGTTAAAAGATAAAGGCAAGATAAAGGCAATGATGACGTAAGACACACCATCTAACGAGGGAATACAGGTAAAGTTTCAAGATATAAAGATAATAATATTACTCAATTGTGCTTCAGAACGTCTGCAATCTGTGCTTTCCCCTGGGTGAAATAATCTGTGATATGATAAGAATTAAACTAAATCTACCGAGTAAAATGCTACAAGTTACTACAATGCGGGGTAAGCTTTAATTTTTTAAAAGAAGGATGCGTTGATTATTTTAAATTATAAAGGATGTTTTTTATATTTTCTGCTATTTGTGATTCTATTAAAATGGCAAAATAAATCATTTCATTCCATACCATATTCAGAAATTATTGTCAAATGATAAATTTATATTTACGATTATTAAATTATTCTTTAAACTGTAATGACTACCTTTTCACCTCAAAATTGATGCTTTTCTAGGCCACAGACTATTGCTGAATTACGGTGATTTTTGAAGATGCTTTATTTTTACCGTCGATTTTTAAGAAACTCTGCTGACGCTCAGTCTCTTCTCTTTCATATTAGGAAAGTTAAAACAAAAGGGGATAAATGCATAATCCAAACGGAATCCAGACACGATTAATGCATTCAGCTCTTGCAAAGAACTAATTGCAAATGCTGCTCTTTTAGCGTATACAGCAGCTATCCAAAATTTATGTGTGTATGTGTGCATGTGTATGTGTAACATCCATCCTTTTCAATTCTTAAAGAGAAAAACTTCTACGAATAAACCGCAAAACTAGTCTCCATTAGTTTGTCTTCCAACTTTATTGACTACGTATGGACAAAGGGCGAAGTCTCCATTTTCTTATCTTTCCTAATATAGATTGGTATTTAAGGATACTTTGTTTACTTCTTAATCTCAAAACTACTGATCTCTAAGCATAAATTTTATGCCTTCCGAAACTAAATTTGATTAAATACTATTTTTTAGTACTTTTCAGTGTTGCATTGCAGTATTAAAAAAATATTTATTCTTAATTAATCTCATCATTTTGTCTGAAAAACGATAGAGTATGCTGGTAAAGTGACTTGTAGACTTAAAGATTCGTTGTGGGACAAATTGGTGAATAAGTAATTTTTCTATTCAGGCAATATTAAGCAAGTAAAGTGAAAGTGTATGTAAATGTTTAGAATCGAGTAAGACTTTATGTCAAAATTTAGACATAACGACAGTGGATGGGATCTTATGCTAATTCCATGTACCTTTAACCGCTGTTCAGTTTTGTTGTATGCCAACATTTGATATGCTACATGTCTATTGGTATCTAATATTGCACGATAATTTAATTGTTATGCTACAAAATAGAAAGTACGTTTGTCCAAAGTTTCTAAATGTTTTAAATTCAACAAAAAGTGGTTATTAATCATTTATTTGATTAAAAACAATAAATATATATGGTTAGCCTGTCACGTAAACAGGGAAACCATGTATATTATATCTGTAGCTAGAACATAGGAATTAACTAGTAGATTTTGGTCTAATTAGTCTTCGTATAACAAACCATAGATTGTAGATCTCAAATCCAAACCAACGCAGCATGAAATGCGCTAAATAGCTCACCAAATGCATATAATAAAATTGTTTTGTGGGATTGTCCTCATGCAATAATATTTTTTTCTTTTCCTACGGGACTTTTTTCTTTACATTTTATAAGATCCTACACCTAAAGTTCAATAAACTACATTGTAAATATTCATATATAAGTACATATGTCGATGTCTGACAAGTAGTTCAATGGAAATTTCCTTTTTTGCAGTGATTGGCTGGTCTAGATCCTATAACCTCGAGCTGTTAAATGGTTTTAATCAAAACAATGGAAGGTTTAATTGCGAACACGTCTCATGGAAACCAAACAGCAAATATGAAATGTGTAAATGCTTAAATGTGTTTTGTACTGTAGGTGATGTATGTGTTTAGATTTTAATAGTTTCTTAAATAAACTAAAAAGGGTTACAAAATCTCAACGTTTCAGACGTTAAGATGACTTTAACACTCTATACCACTATAAGTTTACTATATATCACTACATACCATTATATAAGTCCACTATGAGTAATACCCCTTTTTGAACTTCCTACTCTCTATTAATAACTTTTTACTTTACCACTTTACCATTTTTTAATGTTGTGTAGGGGAAAATTGTTATTCTTTTTTATGTAATTGTATCTTAATTATTGTGTGTAACTCAAAATGAACTGGCAAATCCTGATACTCACCCTGATTAATCTAAATCACACTCATGGGGGATACAGCTTTGAGCTAAGGAACCCCGAACAAACTACTACTCTGATTGCTATAAATAATACCACTTTGGAAACAACATTTAAGAACAACATATGTTTTTTTTAATTGTGTTTATTAATATCACGGTAGACATTTTTTATTTTTAAATTGGTATGTTCTTTTTTACTGTGTGTGAAAATTTTTATATTGTATTAGACAATTAATGCATATACTTCCACTTAATAAACTTTATTTTGAACTATAGAATAATTTTTACCTTTTTATATTTTGTTACTTCGATTACAAAATGTGTCAGACTTGAGATAATGTTTTAGATGAAAATGATTAGGCTTGCAATGTTCGATCATTAATATTGACAATACTTTTGTGGGGCTGAACATTGTCTGTCCGCAATCGCAGGTCGCAATGGTCGAACTTACATTGCATATGGAATTTATTCAAATAATAGTGCTTGAGGTTTATCAACACATAATTTAAATAACACTTAGCAAAACTTCAATCTCGTTATATATTTATCATATTGTCATATATGTACATATTACTGCATGGAATGATGTAAATGATGTTTAAAAGGGTTTTTTATGAAAAACTTTTAATTCTATCCCTTTATGTGCAATTATTCTATAACAAAGATACAGAATTTTTGAAGTGGCGAATCATAAAATTGCATCATTCCCTCTCTAAAATTTCCACTCTAGATTTTATCCTGTCTGTGTACCCCATTCCTTTCTAAAACATTCTCTTCCAAAATTCCACACTAATATCTTGTGAAAAGTTGGATTTCAAAAAATTTAATTGTGATTGGTTCAAAATTTAGACTTATTTCTTAAGTAAAATTGCATTACGTGTCAACAAGCGATGATTTATTTATATACACTGAAGCATCCAGTGACACATTCTATAACACTATATCTGATAAGATTTATTATAGAAAAAAAATAATTCAAATTGTGAAAATTCTTCACTTTTGATTTCAATAGAAATACATTTCAATGCATTTTCAGATTTCAATATAAATAACGGATTCTCTACCTGAAGGCAGGTATTTCAGAAAAGACCACATATTTTAGAAAATGGAAACAAAATACCAGAATACAGAGTATGAATATATTACAAGTCTGCCTTTTGGCATTATATAGAATTCTCATGAGTGAAATTGAATTCATATCAACATGCATGTCCTTGGGGTAATATTTTATAGAATGCCAGATACTATAGCATGAAGGATACATATACATGCACACAGACACACATGTGTATATGTGTATAATTGAAAGTAAGAGAGGGAGAGAGATGCTTGAAAGCGACTTTCTTTGTATCAATTTTTATGCCACAGAAATATTTACATAAACCTATTGAATATAGTAAAAATAAAAATAACACTCAGAGCACGTTTTTAATAACCAATACAAATTAATCGTGACTAAAGAATAAATATATGTTTTCATGTAATTTTTCAGGCATTTTAGAAATCTCGGAAAAACATTCGCAGTAATAGCTTCAGTTGAAGATTTATATAAAAAATAAAGTACAGCTAATGCATCAATACCTAAAGAAATTATTTTCCGAAAGTAGCTATTATTTAAATGAGAAAGATTTAACATGGAAATAAATTTATTTCATACGGAGTTTAAAACACATGCATTAAAGTATTGAAAATGTTAGGCTATCAAGAACCAAAATAATGCATTACGAATAAATATTTATTTTATAGCATCAGAATAAATTTTCATACGAAACATTACTCCAATACTTTAGAATTCTTAAAGAGGTTAAGTTCTACGATAATACATTTTATCGATTGTGACATACAATTGTTCGTATAGTTTTAGATGGTACCATCGCTTACGCTGCCCGTTCACAATAAGTTTTGGCACGTGTTGTTTTAGAGAATACAAACTCTTCTTTACCATTCATTTAACACGTTTAAACCTAAAAGTATATAACCAGTTAAAATAAACGTACGTAATTAAAACGTAATGCAAAATATCCTTATAAAAGCTCAAGATATCTTTAAAACTACAATCAATTCAAAAACTGTACTACACTTTTGGAAACTTTATTTTTATATAACAATTTAAGTATTGTGATGTCAACCGAAATCTTTTTGTCACGTTGTCATTTATATAGAGTGACACAAAAAATACGGTTCAGAATCGAAGAAAAGAAAACAAAATTTATGACCATGACCACCACCTGAGAGACTAATCATGCCTCTTAGGTGGCTAATGGTCACTCCTTAGCAAAATTTACCGAGTTTAAATATATTTAACAACAACTATCATCAACAGGAATAAACTTAATGTTGAAATGGATTACCACTTGTGTTGTAAAACAGATGCACTAGGATTTACGAGACCAAGAAAGATAATAACTCATTAGCAATAGAGCTAAAATTATTATCATTATGAAACCTATATGACCAATAGTTCTCTATAGCACCGAAAGCTCGAATTTGAGTAAGGTTGTCCAAATCACTCTACTAAATTTTGAATAAAAAATAATACTCAAGTGCTCTCCAAGTGTTATTTTCAGTGTTGTCCAAGAAACTAACGTCTGTTGAATTCTTTACAATCATGAAATGTGTAATTTATATAAACATTCAGACATTCTTAAAAACATCAGATGAAGCCGAAAAAGGTATCTTGGACACTTATTTAGATCAAAAGATAACACATACTCACATATATGTCTATCTATCTATCACGTGTGTGTGTCCTTCCGTCAGTGTGTATAAAGCCAGAAGAATATCCCTAAACTGATGGCACGTCATTGAAAGCTTTGTCTACAATGGCTAAGAAACACAGTAATTAGAAAATAGAAGAACGGAAGGAAATTCCATGGTCCGATTAATCATGTTTTTTGTCCCCTAATATTGACGGGCTTAGGCGAATACGCCGATTTTCAAAGGAAACCCTTGTTCTGGATACCCAGTTTGACAGACACAAATCGGTAGTGGAGGTATTGTGGTGTACGAAACGTTTTAATGGAAGACGTTAGGACTCATAACTCCAGTAGAACTATTCCTGACATCTGTGCTATAAGTGAACATCTTGGCAGACAAAGTTCACCTATTCATGGCAAAAGCATTTTCATCTTGTGATCGTGTTTACCAACAGGATGATGCACCATGTCATAAGGGTTGAATCGTCAGGGAGTGTTTCGAGGAACATATCAGTGATTTTCAAGTCATGTCTTGGACTCCAAATTCCCCCAAACATTAATTCAATAGAGCATTTCTGGTCCCACCTGGAAAAACAAATTCGTTCTGTAACGCTATATGCTCTCAATGTGCGGGTATTGCAAGACCAGTCAGTGTGCACTTTGTACCAGTAACCTCAAACTACCCTATAAGAAACTTGTGGAATTAATGCCACGCCGGGTAATGGCGGTTTGATTGTAAAAGGTAGGTCTACATGTTATTATAGTGTTGTCATAATGTAATTGACATACTGCCCGATGTATATTATATGTAAGTATATATATATATATATATCTATATATATATATATATATATATATATATATATATATATATATATATATATATATATATATATATATATATATATAATATATATATATATATATATATATATATATCACAACTTGTTTGTTCATCTTACGACTCTACCTTTGGTTCAGTACCATCAACATTCATGTCAGACCTAAACTCTCTGTAACATGTGGTCTGTAAACAAGTTCATCGACTTATAACTCAAATACATTGACTTACATTCTTGAGTAACCTTTTGATAGGCTGTGTTTAAAGTAAGTATTAGATATATGCATCTATCTCACTCTCCTCTCTCTCCCTCCCTCTCTCTCTCTGTATATATATATATATATATATATATATATATATATATATATATATATATATATATATATATATATATATATATATATATATATATATATATATATGTGTGTGTACGTGTGTGTGTGTATGTGTGTGTGTGTCAGGGTAAATACATATATGCATATATACATATATATATTTACATGTGTGTGTGAGCATCAATATTTTCATATACATATAATATACATATGTATAAAAGACATTACCTAGAAGAAAACTAAATTAGTTCTTTTTGGGGGGATAAATACATAATAATGTAGACAATTTTTAATTAAATTTTAATACATAATTGTGTTAGAAACAAGAAGCATAAGAACCGCCTTGATTGGTTTATATCTGATGTATGCCCCGCTTGGGAAAAATTAATGGTTAAAAACTTTCATTACCTTGAAAATCAATAAAAAAATATTTAATTATTAAGTTCCCTAATAGATGTAAATAAAAGCTAATTAATTTTAATGGAGAAAGCGCAAATTTATATCAAATTGCCTTTCTTGTACTAATTAGGTTTAGATAGACACCAACCATAGCCATTTGTTTTCCAATTTTTTTTAATTCTCTAAGTTATTTCACAAATAATGAACTCCGTTAAGATTGAAAACAATCGAGTAATGATTGATAATGTAATCACGTACGCGGAATTTTTAATTACAATTTTCCGTCTAATTCGACAAGTGGTGAAACAAAATATTCTGGTGGTATCGTTTTTTCTTTAACCAGACTTAAATGATAATTGTTAATTCTTTTTAACTTTCTCCAAATTAAAAGAATTAGTTCTATTTTTGAATTATAATTTAAATAATCTATGAGCTGCTTTTCTTACAGATTCCCAAGATAAATTGCATTAGGATAATTTTGAAATTATTGCCAATTATTCAGCGATAGATTCTGTAAGAACTGCGTACTGTGTTTGAAATTTAAGTAACTTTTGCATTACAATGTTTTTAAGTGACTAACAAGGGTACAGTATCGGTAGAACATGTGATACAGACCCTCATGCAGACATTTTGTACTAAAAATTACTTTACCAAACAAATATCCTTACTAAACTGATCCATGATTTTTCTTTATATTCAAGTATCTTAGTGTAATTTCTATTCCACAACATATATGTATTGTATATATACATTTTTTTTATCTCGAAAGAATATGTATTTTAATTTCGTTGCTTAGTGAAAAAGCAAACATATATTGCTATTTATTTTATACTCTCAGCATATTCTCGAAAGTGATTTTAAGTTAGAAAAGAAAGGTTTACATATGAGTTGTACACATACACACACCAATATATATATATATATATATATATATATATATATATATATATATATATATATATATATATATGTGTGTGTGTGTGTGTGTGTGTGTGTGTGTGTGTGTGTGTGTGTGTGTGTGTGTTTTCAGGTTTATGTATTTTAAACGCGTTATAAATGTTTCAGTTTGTTACACTTACTGCAGTAGAATATATCATATAAAAATATTTTTTTATAAAACTGTTTCATCCATCCTTACTTCCTACATAATATATATATACATATATATATATATATATGTGTGTGTGTGTGTGTTTTCAGGTTTATGTATTTTAAACGCGTTATAAATGTTTCAGTTTGTTACACTTACTCCAGTATAATATATCATATAAAAATATTTTTTTATAAAACTGTTTCATCCATCCTTACTTCCTACATAATATATATATATATATATATATATATATATGTGTGTGTGTGTGTGTGTGTGTGTGCGTGTGTGTGTGTATACCACGGACGAGTAATTAAGGTAATGAAGACACATATGAGTTCATATATAAAACTTTTTTATTGTAATCCTTCTGTCCGTGGCTATGCCATTTAGATATCCTTTGTTTTCATATATTGCCACGAGATGCTTGGAGGATGTTATCAGCCCTATTTCCAGCTCAGAACTGTCTCTTTCGGCGTTGCTACCTAAGCAACATTCCTATGTCTACTTCTGCATCACTTTCTTTATTATTTCTTTATTCCGCTCGAGGTGGTGTGTTTCTCCTATTACTTTACCGTTAATAAGTTCTAACTATTTTTAATGATAACTCGTTTAATTCTTAACCATCATTTTTAAACCTCAGACACACACACATACATATGTGTATGTGTGAGTGCTTGTATAACTAAAGTTCTCGTTACAACAATCCCTAGGGGACCAGGGCATACTGTACCCATCTCCATTTCTTTGACCAAGAGCCCTGGGATCAGAAATATATGTTCCAGTTAGATGGAACCTTACATGGAACTCCCAGTGTTTAGTTCCTAAACATGATTGGTAACCAGTTTGTCAACCTTGCCCAATTCGATGATCGATCCTCGGACCTGTGTTGTGAGAGCGCTAAGCACTACCCCTACACAACTGGGTTTCCTATGTATATATATACTCAAATTCCTATGTATATATACGCAATATATGTATAAATATTTATTTATACATAGATCTATATTACTGAATTTTATGAAGCAAAATGCTTCGAGATGAAATAACTCGACAGATCTTCCTAGTGTCAAACACTTCTACCGCAATATACACTGTATTCAAATTTAAGTTTTATATTCCAACATATATCGAAAAAATTCAGAATTTGCTTTTAGATATATGCGCATAGTAGCTAATACGCAACATTTACGCTGAAAAGAACATTTATTCCAGATTTTCTAGTACTACTCTGTATACACAAAATATAGCTCCACAAAATACATTTGAATATGAAAATAATTCCAGAGAAAAATGTTCAGTGACAATGTCTTTTTCAGATTCCGAGTGAAAAGAAGGAAAGAATTTTCAAATAAAATTCTTTTCATCAAGCTGTCAAGCTTATAAAATGATATGACTGACAGGAAATTGTGTGTGAAGTAAATAGAATCACTATGGAAAGGAAATGAAAAAAAATATATTTTCTGTTTTATTTGGAAAATATATCTTGTAATCTTGAAAGTCTAAAGAAAAACAAATTTGTTTTTATAAGTGGTTCTCTCAACATATTATTTTCCCCAAACAAACAATAACGGAGTAAAAGAAAGTACGTACAAAACAATTTTTCCAAATATATATATATATATATATATATATATATATATATATATATATATATATATATATATATATATATATATATATATATATATATATATATATATATATATATATATATGTATATATATATATATATATATATATATATATATATATATATATATATATATATATATATATGTATGTATGTATGTATGTATGTACAAGTGTGTGCCTCCATGATACATAGGACATCATATCTTTATCACATAAATCTGTTAGCTAATTTAAACTAACTAAATGTGAAGTTAATACGTTTTGAAATGTAGTATACCAAACAATTCATAGCTATTAACTTTATTTATAAGCGTTAACTTTTCACGCATAAAATTAAATATATACTAACCGTGGCATATATATAACATAATACAGTACTTAAAGGAGATCAATGTCTTTAAAATTCTAAATTCTAAACATACATCCTTACATTACAGACTTATATATATATATATATATATATATATATATATATATATATATATATATGTGTGTGTGTGTGTGTGTGTGTGTGTATATTTAATATTTACAAATTCAAAACTTTTTAAATATACCTTATTATTTCAATTTTCCGTATATTATGTATTAACACCTGAATAAGATGAACCATGTAGAACATGGATATATTTAACAATAGTGAAACTGCATGACAATCACTTGGTAATAAATTTAAAATATTTATAATTACATTTTCTTTTTTCACATTATTCATATTACTGTTGAAATGAGATAACTGTGTTATAAATATAAAGGAACATTTCTGTTGTTAAATCTCTAATTTAATCTTCAGATATAAATCTGGTGTCCTCTTCTGTAGGGCTTTTGTATTTTTAGAGATCTTGAAATCTTACTTACTCCGAAGAAAAGAACTGTAGTCTCTCTAGACATGTTATCAACTTCAATTAGTACTTACACTGTGGAACATTCATTAAGCTGAGAACAACAGCAGATATTCAACCCCAAAGTAAAGATATATAACCCCAGTTTTAAAGATTAGAAACATAGAATAGAAGTGACTCACTAATCCTCGGTAATCATGATCATCCCTTGAATTCCACCTTTTGATATACTTGCATAGATGATTATTCCTTTCCAAGACGAATTTATCCTTCATATTTGTGAGCAGTTACACCAATTGTATTGATAATGGATTATTCGAAAAATTTCATCTAGGGTATTACGGTTATCTATCGTTACAATTTCTATTATATAGTAAATTTCTAGTTAGTTTATATTTAGAATAGCTGCAACACACTGCTTTTCGATGTTCCCTAGAACTCAACCATTTGAAATATTTGCATAAATGATGACTTTTAGTCTTCAAGGATGAATTTATGTTTATATTTTTTCCAGACAGTTCCGCCAACAGAACCACTTGTGAATTCTTCGAAAGACTTCATCTAACGTTTCACGATTATCAATCATATCATTCTTTTATTATTTAATATGTTTCTCAGTTTTCTTAATAGCAGTGACTACCTACTGTTCGGAGTTGATATTTGTACCTTTAATTCTATCTTTTCAAATGCTTACTGTAATAATATTTCGTCCTCCAAGACGAAATTTTCCTTCATTTTTGGCAATAGTTTCACCAGTTGATTCACACATTAGACTCTTCAAAAGATTTTCATCTAAAATATATTATGGTTATCCATCGTAGCATTTTATATTATGTAGAATGTTTCTAGTTTAATTTTCTGTAAATAAAAAAATAGCAAAATTACTTTAGTTTACGTGTTCTAACTTAAATAAGTATTAAACTAATCATACCTTCCTTTACTACATTCAATACCTTACTAATTCAAGAACGCATTCTGAGGTATTTAAATGTGTACATTTAAACGGGACACGTTTCTTGAGTAAGAATCTTAAATGTTATCATTACAGCTCACTATTTTTATGGGAAATGACTATCGTTATATAAGTTGTTCTTATGGTGTTATTTAAAAAAACAGTAATATTGTTATATCAAGTTTGTCATACGAACGTTGTTGTTGACTTATGCCACTTGGTGAAGCAAAGCACGATTGAGAAGGAGGCTTCTCGTTTTAAAGCAGATGCATCTTTCGTTTATAACGAGCATCACAAGGGTGAAAGTACGACTTATGCTCAAGTGGGTTCTCGTGAATTTGAAGCAAGGACCAAGCAGAAGACCCATAGATTAGGCCTGTCACCAACAAAGGTATTGATTGAGGACATGGAGGACATTGTAACCACGAACATAATTTTATTAGGGCTGTATTA
>CM063508.1:703374-705874 GCA_032207245.1 Pardosa pseudoannulata | reverse complement strand
CATTTACGATGGCTATTATGTAGATTTCATATCCTTCCTATCCACTCTTTTTTCAACCATTATTTATTCGGCTAAATCTGGTTTAGATTACTTAAAGACCGTAGTTTCCCTCGAGGACTTTCACTTTTAGTAATCGAAGTAAATTTAAAACATCAAAAACACTCTCCACCTCCTAACTAAATGAATCTCCTTGCTTTATCTCTTAAAAAAATCTTCTTCTGCGAAAAATCGCAAAAGTTTTATCTCATTCGTGCTCTTTGAATCTTTGAATAAATTTCGGATACCGAGTGTTGAAAATATAATTTATGATCTTTCTCTTGCAAATGAGGAACTTTTTTTCTGTTACTTTGTTCATTTATATAATTATTCATCTTTAAATTGTTCATAAAAAAATTATGTTTTCAGAATAGGAAATGTTATTCTCAAAATTCAATTTTCTAGAGATACTATCTAGTGTTTTTAAAGAAAAAAGCTCATTATCTAAGTTCTTCGACATGCAACACGTTTTCTCATACTGAAGTCTGAAATTTATAATTATTTTTTTTTATATTTACGGTATAAATAATTACTTAAGGCAACTCACTATTTTAGTCTTATTTACTCCAGAGAAATTAATAAAATGTTATATTGAAATGTAAAAGACTGAAAGAAAGCATTAAAAATCAATAAAAATTATATACGACTAAGAATTTATGCCCAATAATAAAAATACGCAAAAACAGGTAAAGGAAAAAACGAGAGGAACACCCATTTAAAAATCAGTCGTCCATCGACAGTCCAATAAACGGCTCTATCTTGTTTAAAAAAGTGTGCCACTTTGTGAAGGTATCAGTCAAGTATTTTGCAGTGTGAGAGTTGCATGAGTAAATTCTGTTTCCAGGAAAGTGAGATTATGTCTGACCTCTCTGATGTGTAAAGATGAATAATAATTGGAGGTCTCCTCGCTGGAACGGCTAACCTTGTGGGTGTTTCAAGGACTGGGAAAAGGGTTATGACATACTACAGAAACCTGGGTAAGATATCTTTGGCGAAACACAACATTTGGCGAAAATTAAAGTTGACAGACCGTGATAGACGGGTGTTGAAGAGGAAATCACAAGACTTATAACGTCCATATAACTTCCAACTGCCACATATAACGTCCGAGATGAATACCTACCTTCTGAACCCCGTATGTATGAAAACTATTCAACGAGATTTGCATGCTGCGAACATTCATTGCAGAGTAGCTATTCCAAAACTGTTAGTTTCGGCGTGGTATGATGAGATTACACCGAAGACAGACCACCTAAACTGGACAAAACTTTAATGGGAACAAATCATCTGCTCTGATGAATCCGTATTTACGTTATTCCAGACCACGGTGTTCGCCTAGTAAACGCCAGCACAAACATTTCATGTTGACTTCCTGGTTCCAAGCATGAAACACGGAAGTGTTATGTAATGGTGTATTCAATATCTTCCCGTGGATTGGGTCTCTCGTTGTCTTGATGAGGATATTCGCAGCCGACCATTATCAAAGCCTTCTTGCAGATCATCTTCACCCTATACTTCAGATTATCTTTCCGGTGTATAGTCCTGTTTTCCAAGATGATAACGTCTCTGTTCACTCTTCTCGCTCTGTTAAAAAAATGAGTTCATAAGCATGATGATGAAGTAGAACATCTAACCTGGTATTCTCGGTCCCCTTGAACCTTTGTGGGGTTATTTAAAGAACAAATTCCATGTTGCATATTTTCTCCTCTACACATAACATCTGAACTCGAAATGGCCCGATGCACTATGAATGGGAACGACTTTTGATGGACTTTGTTCAAGATCTTTATTTGTCAATCCTACGTCGAATGGAAGCTGTCCTTCAGGCAAAAGATGTCCTTACTAATTAAACAATTTCATTTTTGTTCATGTGTTCCGATTATTTTGTGCTATACCTGTACATTTATTTCCTTGAGTATATGCCTTCTATTATTAACGTTTTACAAGAAAACTACAATAATATGATTACAGTATTATTTTCTATCAAAATTACTTTTATAGGTTTTCACGTTTAAAGAGAACCACTATAGTTCAATTCGCAAAGGCAACGCTCTTGTAACTGTGGGTTATGTGTTTGATTCCCGAGCCAGCCTAAGATCTGTCTTGTTCGTTAAAGGTGACTGGGGCACGTAAAATATCTTTGTGGTAGCAATGTCCTCCAAGTTCTCAAACAATACTTCTAGGGGTCCCTGCTTTCAAAGTTACGAGAACCCACTTGAGCGAAAAGTCGTACTTTCAACCTTGAGGTGCTCGTTGAAACGAAATTCTCACCCATTTGCCTTAATACGAGTAGCGTATGGCTGAATCGTGCTTGGAAGACAGAGTGGCATAAGACAACAACAACAACTTTTAAAACATGATTGTATAATAAAAATATTTTCAAAAATCATTCTTTGTAAAGAATTGATGACAGTAACTTAATAGTTTGAAATTTGAAAGTCTTTTAAATAGCAGAGATCAAATT
>CM063508.1:695874-698374 GCA_032207245.1 Pardosa pseudoannulata | reverse complement strand
ATTATCAGTGATTTCAAAATTCACTTAAATATTTGTATTCAAATAAATATTGTAATGTTTTTCACATATTGTAACATGAACTCATTCATCTGTATTAATATTTGTAAAGTTTTATAATTGTCGTAGTTTTATTTGTGGCAGCACATCATCTTTGTAAATATGCAAATATCTGTATATGTTGCCTGCCTATATAAGAGTCAGTATGCCAG
The DNA here is from genome assembly GCA_032207245.1 of Pardosa pseudoannulata. Lineage (NCBI taxonomy): Eukaryota > Metazoa > Arthropoda > Arachnida > Araneae > Lycosidae > Pardosa > Pardosa pseudoannulata. Next base: position 698,165 of record CM063508.1, on the reverse strand, counting down.
TAGCACCAATCTCGGTTGCATGGAAGGTGATGATATTTGTTTATGTAACTTGTATTTTAAACTCCTGTAATGTTAGTGCAGTTGGATATCCAGATCATTCATTATACTATCTTAAATAAATGCCTGTGTCTAAATCTAGTTGTTTTATTTTAACTGCACCGTGTGAATCCCTTCTGAGCATGGTTTTATATATGATGTGATCCCTGCGGATACTTCTATAAAATCGTCGATCCATAGCAGGGGTCCCCATAATTCTCACACATCAGACCGAAACTCATAAGGTATATACATAACAGGTGCGAGCGAATCACAACATGTTGTTTCTGTTCCCAGTTTGTCAAATAAAGCACAATTGAGCCATACGCTACTCGTGTTATACCAAAGGGGTTTGCCTTTCGCTTTAACGGATACCTCAAGGTTGAAAGTAAGACTCTTGATCAAGTGGTTAACGCAATTTTGAAGCAAGGTCCAAGCAGAAGACTCGTGGACACTGCCAGCCATCACCAGAGATCTGCCTGGATCCCCAGTATCATTGAGAACTTGGAGGACATAGTGACCACGAACATATTATATATGACCCTGGTAACGGACACGACAGATCTTAGGCCTTCTATGTCTCCGAACCTGCAACCCTCCAGCTACGAGATCACTTCCTTTGCCGACTGAGCTACCGTAGATCCACAAAGAATATTTTTATCATCTACTTTAAATAAATATCCTCTTCTATTTGAATTCACCTAAATCTCTTTGCACATTGACAATTCAGTATATTTTATAAAGTTTCTCACAATTATCTTTTCAACTTATGTCCATTCTTGTAAATCAGATATAGATTGTTTAAAAGCTTCATTTTCCCACGTAGATTTGAAACTTTTCCTCCTAACAAGTGATTGAAGTATATTTAAAACATCAAGTTACTCGCAACGTTTTAATGAAAGGATTTTTATTGATTTCTACCTTAGAAAATTCTTTTTCTGGGGAAAATCGAAAAAGTTTTAACTGAATAGTTCTGCGTGAAACTTTGAATAAATTTCAGACACCGAGTGTTGAAAATATAAATTCTATCTTTTCTACTGGAAATGAGGAGCTTCGAATTTTTGTTAATTCTTTCACTTCTATAATTATTCGTCTTTCAAAAGTTTAAATAATTAACTGTAGAAATCAGTATGGAAATGGAATTCAAGAGATAAATTATACTATATAATTCTTCTTGGACAAAAAAGATCAGTAACTAAATACATAAACAACCAACATGAATGAAATATAAAACATATACTTATCAAACCTTTGACAGATAATATAAAATATATATTTTAAGTAACTTGCCATTTAAGTTTTATATTTTTCTCCATTTAAAAATTAGGCTTTCAAATAAAACAGTGTACCGAAAACTTTAAAAATTACTAAACACTAGATATGTGACTGAGACTAGATGCTCGCGTCTGTATAACAGTTAGGCTGAAAAATTCGTAGGCTAACATAGAAAAAATATTTTTGATGAAATTTGATTTTATTATTCAATGTAGTTGCCTTCAAGGGCGATACAACGATTATAGTGGTCATACAATTTTTCGATACCATTTTTATAGTACGAATTGTCTTTAGCCTCAAAATAGGTCTCAGTTTCGGCGATTAATTCTTCATTGGAGCTAATTTTTTTTCCAGCGAGCATTCTCTTGATGTCAGAACAAGAAAAAGTCGGATGAACGTCATATCTGGAGAATACGATGCATACGGAAGCAATTTGAAACCAAATTCATAGAACTTTGCACCGTTTTCACTGACTTGTGACACCGTGCATTGCATTAATGAAACAACACTTTCTTCTTCTCCAAATGGGGCCGTTTTTCCGCAATTTCGTCATTTAAACGCCCCAATAACACTATGTAATAGTCACTGTTGGTTGTTTTTCGCTTTTCAAGATAGCATATGAATAATATACTATGCGCTTCACAAAATACTGATGAAATAACCTTGCCAGCCGACTGTTGCGTCTTTCCAATCTTTGGAGTACATCAAGTGCAGTCCACTTGGCTGACTGTCGATTAGACTCCGGTGTGAAATAATAGAGACATGTTTCATCCATTGTCACATATCGACGGATAAATTCGGGTTTATTACGATTAAACAGCTTCAAACACAGCTCAGAACCATTAATTCGTTGTTGTTTTTGGTCGATTGTAAGCTCGCAATGCACCCACTTTGCACAGAGCTTTCGCATGCCCAAATATTCATTCACGATACGTCCAACGAGTTAATTTACAAGTCTCATATACCTCAATCAACTTTAC
>CM063508.1:678374-690874 GCA_032207245.1 Pardosa pseudoannulata | reverse complement strand
AATTACTATGGTTATATAAACAACGTAAAAATATTTTCTTAAATTCCCAAAATTATAACAACTCTTCTAAAACTTAGTGTATATTCTTTTGAAAAATATAATTTGGTTTTACAATGTTATACGTTTTATAAAGTACATTTGAACACGTTACGAAGATTAATTTTAGGATTAATATCTTTAACATTTTTAATATGTTATGCATTTATAGTGTATGCATATGGAATAGATATAAAATATTTTAAGTCTATTAGATAATCTGAAGAATTTTTCCATGTAGAGAAATAATTTTAGTATATTCAAATCCAGTTAAATATATTGGATCTCTTAAAGCTAATTTAACCTTCAGCACACTAATGTGATTTTTACAACTCGTTATAAATTGATTCCATTAAAGCATTTTTCAATTTTAGCAAACCTGACGAATGAAAAATTCATTCTGGTCATTATCATCTTACATATTATTTCTTTAGCTGATAACTTAATTAAAAAACTGCCCTGTAAAAAGAGTATTGCACTTTTCTGAATAATTACTATGGTTATATAAACAACGTAAAAAATATTTTCTTAAATTCCCAAAATTATATCAACTTTTCTAAAACTTAGTGTATATTCTTTTGAAAAATATAATTTAGTTTTACAATGTTATACGTTTTATAAAGTACATTTGAACACGTTACGAAGAATAATTTTATGATTAATATCTTTAACATTTTTAATATGTTATGCATTTATAGTGTATGCATATGGAATAGCTATAAAATATTTTAAATCTATTAGACAATCTGAAGAATTTTTCCATGTAGAGAAATATTTTAGTAGCTTCAAATCCATTTAATTATATTGGATCTTCTAAAGGTAATTTAACCTTCAGCTCAACAATGCGATTTTTACAACTCGTTATAAACTGATTCCATTAAAACATTTTTCAATTTTGCAAAATTGACAAATGAAAAATTCATTTTGGTCATTATCATTTTTACATATTATTTCTTTAGCTGATAACTTAACTAGAATACTGCCCTGTAAAATGAGTATTGCACTTTTCTGAATAATTACTATGGTTAAGTAAACAACGTAAAAATATTTTTTAAATTCACAAAATTATAACAACTCTTCTAAAATTAAATGTATATCCTTAAGAAAAATTAATATGGTTTTACAAATTTTTACGTTTTATAAAATAAATATTCGAACAAATTACGAAGAATAATTTTAGGACTAATATCTTTAATGTTTTTAATATTTTATGCGTTTATAGTGTACGCATATGGAATAGCTATAAAATATTTTAAGTCTATTAGATAATCTGAATCTATTAGATAATCTGAAGAATTTTTCCATGTAGAGAAATATTTTTAGTAGTTTCAAATCCATTTATTTATATTGGATCACCTAAAGCTAATTTAACCTTCATCACACTAATGTGATTTTTACAACTCGTTATAAATTGATTCCAATAAAACAGTTTTCAATTCTAGTAAACCTGACGAATGAAAAATTGGTTCAGGTCATTATCATCTTACATATCATTTCTTTAGCTCATAACTTATTTAAAAAACTGCCTTGTGACAAAAGTGTTGTTTGTTTCTTAATAATTACTACGTTTATGTAAATAACATTAAAGTATTTTTTAATTTCCAAAATTATAACATATCTTCTAAAATTAAGCTTATATTATTATAAAAATATATTAATATGGTTTTACAATTTTATACCTTTTATAATATATATATATATATATATATATATATATATATATATATATATTCGAACACGTTACGAAGAATAATTTTAGGACTAATATCTGTAAAGTTTTTTATATTTTATGCATTTATAATGTATGCATATGGAATAGCTATAAATTATTTTAAGTCTATTAGATAATCTGAAGAATTTTTCTGTGTAGAAAAATATTTTTAGTAGCTTCAATTCCATTTAATCATATTGGATGTCCTAAAGCTAATTTAACCTTCAGCACACTAATGTGAATTTTACAACTCGTTATAAATTGATTCCGTTAAAACATTTTTCAATTTTGCAAAACTGACAAAAGAAAAATTCATTTTGGTCATTATCATTTTTATATATATTATTTCTTTAGCTGATAACTTAACTAAAATACTGCCCTGTAAAAAGTGTAATGCACTTTTCTGAATAATTACTCTAGTTATGTAAACAACGTGAAATTTTTTTTAATTCCCAAAATTATAACAACTCTTCTAAAATTAAGTGTATATTCTTATAAAAAAATAATATGGTTTTTTCAATTTTATACGTTTTATAAAAAAAAATATTCGAACAAATTACAAAGAATAATTTTAGGACTAATATCCTTAATATTTTTATATTTTATGCATATATATATATATATATATATATATATATATATATATATATGCATAAAATATATTATGCATATAATAAATATATATATATATATTTGCATAATATATATTGTATGCATATGGAATAGGTATAAAATACTTTAAGTCTATTAGATAATCTGAATCTATTGAATAATCTGAAGAATTTTTTTCATGTAGAGAAATATTTTTAAGCTTCAAATCCATTTAATTATATAAGATATCCTAAAGCTATTTTAACCTTCAGCACATTAATGTGATTTTTACAACTCGTTATAAATTGATTCCATTAAAATATTTTTAAATTTTGTCAAACCTGACGAATGAAAAATTCTTTCGGGTCATTATCATCTTACATATTATTTCTGTAGCTGATAACTTAATTAATAAACTGCCTTGTAAAAAAATTGTTGCATGTTTCTTAATAATTACTAATGAGGAATTTGCACATGTGGGGGATTCGAACAACTTAGTGTTTTTCTGATAATTTCAGACTCGTAGATTCCAAAAATGTTCTCAAAAATGTAAAAAACTGGGTCCATCATTTAAAAAAATTAATTTTAAAGTTAAGCGAAAATCACGTGACATCAAAACGCTCCGTGATTGTTTGTGATATCATCGTTCATGCAAACCAATATTTTTGTGTTGCTTTTAAGCGCGCACTATTTTCCGATTTTGTTTTTGCAAGTTCCTGAAATTTTCTAGCTATCAAAATTTATTTTTTTTTAAATCTGAAGGTTTATTTTATCGATCTAGATAGCTTAGTTATCTCAATTTGTCATAAATGTATCTTCTACCTGGATTTACCAAAGGACAGTCAGACAACTTCCCGAAAATTGACAGCATGTTAATGTTTTCTTTCTTGGGGAATACGAGTAATTAAAACCCAAAGGTATGTAAAATCATTTATATTTTTTCCAATTTTACTTAACATGTATTAATACTTTACTTATGCTAAACACAGCTCTTTTGTTTGTAAACACAAACAAGTCAAATAAATATACATATATCATATACACACACATTTGTAGTAGCATCCTTTTTTATAAATAGAGACGGATGTAATATTAAAATAAAAATTAGAGGAAGTATTTATTGTGAGACCGGTCTCATTAGCCTTCGTGTTGCAAAAAGTAGACCGTAGCACTTAAAAACCAAACCAAAACCAAACCAATTCTTAGATGTTTTAAATGTGATGAAAAGAAATTTAAAATCATTAAACGGCTTTACTTAATTATTTATACATTTTTAAATAGCAATACAATTTTATTGCCTTTAATATTAATGTCAAATTAAAAAATGTATAAAATTTCTCAAATTTAATTTTTAAAGTAATATTATTATTAATTTTTTTAAAAATATTATACTTTTTTTCAACTTAGTCACCAATTTAATTGAAAAATATCACTGTGATTTGATACACAAGAAAGTATGTATCTCTGAAGAAAATATTTATAATACCTTGAAAAAACATAACCTTCCCCTCCCCCGAGTTATTTATTAGATAATTATATGCTTTAGATATTTATATGTTTTTCGATATTTATATGCTTTATAAAATATTTATTGTACTTGAACTCTGTGATAATACTCGAAAATTAGTAGTTTTAAAAGTTAAATTGCAGTGGTTAATCAACAATCCTTTTAAAGGTATAGATGTATTTTTATATACTTTAATTGTTCTAAATTAGTAATATTTAAACAAATGCAAGCATTTATTTACCGAAAAATGGTTTTCACAAACCCATAGAGATGATTTATATGATAATTTGAGGTTTAATTTCTCATCCCTTTTCATTGCAGTTGTCCAGATTTTACGTGTATGTGGGTCTTTCGGGACGCTGAAAAATATCTTCTCATTACAATTAGTTGTTGTATTTTTACAGAGTGGCACAATACAATATTTAGAGTATGATTCTTTAATGACAGACATAACAAAAAAATTTCTATTATATGCGATACTTTACACAAAAACAAATTTAAAAGTCGCCTTTTAACATGTAAACAGCATAGGCGCTCGGTGTCTACATGAACGATGACGTCACAAACTCGGCGGAGAAAAAGTATCGTTTTTGAGAGACGTTAAAGAGTCCGCTATAAAACCCATTAGAAATCACTCATTAGGCCCCCAAATGAATGAAAAATAGCTACTGTCCTGCTTACTTTTTTGTCTTCTATCGTTTAAAATCAAAATTTGAAAACGTGAAAATTCCTCATTAGTATTTTTTAATTCTTAAAATTATAACAACTCTTCTAAAATTAAGTCTATATTCTTCTGAAAAAATTAATATGGTTTTACAATTTTATAAGTTTTATAAAAAAAAAATATTCGAACAAATTACGAAGAATAATTTTAGGACTAATATCCTTAATATTTTTAATATTTTATGCATATATATATTCTATGCATATGGAATAGGTATAAAATATTTTAAGTCTATTAGATAATCTGAAGAATTTTTCCATGTAGAGAAATATTTTTAGTAGCCTCAAATCCATTTAATTATATTGGATCTCTTAAAGCTAATTTAAGTTTCAGCACACTAATGTGATTTTTACAAGTCGTTATAAATTGATTCCATTAAATCATTTTTTCATTTTGGAAAACCTGAAGAATGAAAAATTCGTTCTGGTCTTTATCATCTTACATATTATTTCTTTAGTTTTTAACTTGATTAAAAAACTGCCTTGTAAAAAATGTGTTGCATGTTTCTTAATAATTACTAATTAGCATGTTTTGAATTCCCAAAATTATAACCACTCTTCTAAAATTAAGTGTATATTATTATAAAAATAATAATATGGTTTTACAATTTTATATGTTTTATAAAAAAAACTTATATTTGAACACGCTACGAAGATTAATTTTAGTGTTAATATCCTTAACATTTTAATATATTATGCATATATTGTACATGCATATAAAATAAATAGAAAATATTTTAAGATTACGAATCTATTAGATAATCTAAAGACTTTTTCCATGTAGAGAGCTATTTTTAGGAACTGCATTTTCATTTAATTATATTTGATCACTTAAAGCTAATTTAACTTTCTGATAACTTATGTGATTTTTACAACTCGTTATAAATTGATTCCATTAAAACATTTTTCAATCTCTAGAAGTAGTGAGAGGATTTATATAAAAAAGGAAAATCTTTAGGATTAAGTCCTGTTTAGAAGAGAAGCTATCTTTAACGTAACAAGGCGTTTATCTTGAAGGGGCTGCTATTTATTTTACCGTATATGAAGATAGGGACAAGCAGGGATTGCTTTGAAGTTCCTTTAACTTTATTGGAGCTTAAGTAAAGTATTTCTTAGATGGGTGGAATGATGATAAACTTTAAACTATACTAAAAATTTTAATTAGTATGGAGTATATTTAGAAACTACTGAACTGCTAGTTTATATATCACGTATTTATTTACTGGTTTACGTAAAAAAATTACTCTAACAGAGATATAATTAAAAATATTATATATGCTGTCAGACACTTAGAAAGGCTGATTACACTTAGATAATAATAAAAATAATTTTTAAACAATATGTCAGGCATTCTTTGAAGCATGCGGCATTGCACGCTCTGTATCACACAGTTACATCTTTGTTTTACATGATTACTGTTGATTTGTATTACCTTCATCGTTTCATTTTTATTCTTGATACGTTCAGGCTCATTACACTTAGACAAAACTGAAAATATTTATTAAACACTCTGTCAGGCAAGCTTTGGAGCATACGGCATCGGACGCTCTGTATCTCAGAGTTACAAATTTGTTTTACATGATTACTGTTGATTTGCATTACTTTCAATGTTTCATTTTTGTTCTTGTTACTTTCGGGCTTATTACACTTAGACAAAACTGAAAATAGTTATTAAACACTCTGTCAGGCAAGCTTTGGAACATACGGCATCGGACGTTCTGTATCTCAGAGTTAAATACTTGTTTTACATGATTACTGTTGATTTGTATTTCTTTCAATGTTTCAATTTTATTCAAAGTACATTCAGGCTGATTACATTTAGACAATCCTAAAAATATTTATTAAACACTCTGTTATCAACCCTCCCCCCGCTTTGAAACATGCGGCATTGGATGCTCTGTATCTTACTGTCACATCTTTGTTTTATTTAATTACTATTAATTTGTATTACTTTAAATGTTATACTTTTGTTCTTATTAAGTTCAGGCTGATTATACTGAGTACTCAACTTAGTTACAATACTCAAAATAGTTATTAAACATTCTGTCCGGCGCTCTTTGTAGCTTGCTTCAGACAAATATCACAAGGGTGCATCTTTTTTTTATATGATTATTGTGGATTTGTATTAATTTACATGCTCTATTTTTGTAAATCTTAAGTTCTTGTTGATTACACCTAGACAATACTAAAATAATAACTAAACACTATGTTAGATATCCCGTCAAAATTGCAAAATCGGACAAGCTGTAGCTAATAGATACACCTTTGTTTTAATTAATTTCTGTTAGTTTATGTCTCTTTAGCTTGCTATTTTTGTTCTTTCTAAGTCCAGGCTAATAACACCCAGACAATTATTTTATTTCTTTAATTGTTTTTCTTTTCTTATTTATTTATTATTTTCAAACGATTTTATGTATTTTGCTAAAATGCTGCTTTTAATAACATATTATTTTTTCTGCTACGTCGAGACAAAGTCAAAAGACCAAAGCTCTCCACCTGCAGCGCAATAAAAAGTTTCCCTGTTAACCGTTTGAGTGCGGTGAAACCCTGTCGCTCTTCACTTGTTATGTGGCAAAAGTGCGAAGAAGCACGATAGGGCTTCTCTTGTTTTGTACCGAAAATGTGGAGACGCTGCTGTTGGTTAGTGTAACTTTTGCATCTATTGAGAGCAGTTGAATTCATAACAATCTCAGTTTGTATTCATTTTACTCAATTGTAATTTTTAATAATATATGAATTAAAATAAAATACTGTGGTTAGTAGTAATGCAGTAGAGCTGTGGATTACGGTACGGTAGACAAAATAAGCGTGTTTAATTTATTTAATTATTTGTAGTAAAAAATCTTTCCGTTGTTGTATAGAAATTAGGAACTGTTTTCAATTTCTCAACAAGTGTTATACTGATCATTATTGATGCTATAGAGGAGAAATGGTTAGCAAACAAATATGCCACAGGAAGACTACCAATAAGTACAAAGTTTTCATTAGAAAAATTGCCTGGGCGAAACTTGCGACAATGTGATGTATGCAGTAAAACATAGTAATGGAATTAAACGATCCAACTTAATTTGTGCATTCTTGTAATAAAGGTAAAAATTACTTGTTACATAATAATTAGTGTTAATTATAACCATTTCTATTGTTCTCCAAAACTTTACTACGCATTTCATTCCTCACTATTAGCATATATATAAGAAAACTCTTCAGCACTCAAAAGGTTAATCAAGTTGTCAGAGTTAGAAATGGTAGTCCTTCAAACAGTCGAGAGTCAGTCTCTTCAAAATCAAGAAATGATTGAAATCCATTTTACTCAGACGAAAAAATGGAACAGTTAGGACCTTCATTAAAACATATTATGGGGAAACTAATGCAGATAAATACTGTAAGATTCGCAATTTTTTTACAACATTAAAACAGGACAACGTCTGTCGGATCGTCTAGTAAATTTATATTATTTAATATTGAGTGCTTGCATAACAAGTATAAGAAAGTAGTAAGAAAACATGTATACAATTCCTTAAAGATGTTTACACCTTTAAATTTTATTAATAAGAAGCAAAATTAAACTCTCCGTAACCTGTTATAAACTTTAAAAATATTAACTTATAATTATTAACATTTTTATGACACGTTTTTCTACTTCACAATAAGAAAATTGTTAAAATTTCCATTAAAACTTTTGTAACTTAAGTTTTTAATTAATTTTAGACACTTTGTTACTGCATTCTAAAATTTTTTTAGCACTCATTAAAAATTCATCTTAGTAAAAAAAATTGTTAAAGTTATAGAGAGTGAAATATAAAATTAGATTTTAAATGGTTTAATAAAAGAAAAGACTCAATTAACTTTAGCTTTAATTACATTAAAATGGGATGTTGTATTCACAATTTTTTATAATTTACAAGAGAAGTATTTTATATTATGGGAATCGGTTCTGGGAAAAATGCATTGTTTCAATTACTTTATAAACTGCTTTTTAAAATATTCAAAATGTTCATTTTTTACTGATAATATTCACTTATACATTTCTTTTATTAAGTTAAATTATCTTAAAAGCACTATTTCTCCATTTAGCTAATTTTAGAGCGGATTTCAGTTAGAGTTCGTAAAAGTATGTCAGTAAAGAGTCAGCATATCTTTTCTACAGATTTAGTTTATTCTCTGACATAATATAGTTTTTTTTTAAATAAATGCGTATAAATTACCACAGTAGAACCAGATCAAGACGTTCTCGTTTAAGAATTCTTCCCTCTTCAGAAGTTCTGTTTCTATGTTCCCAGCTTTATTCATATACCTTATAATAATACATTTCCCCATACAAGGACTTTAACCTTGTATTATTCATTGGGAGACTTGATTAAATGTTATAGCAAACATAGATACAAAAGATGTAATAGCGAATTCATCACAATAACATTTAAATATCAATTTGAATTTTAATAATAACAATTCTCAGAAATTATTTGGTTTTGAAAATATGTAACGGCTGGAAAGATAACGTATTACACTCATTGCCAATTTAGTCCTTTGTACGAAAGCTCCCAGACGGGTATGAAATTTATGGAGAATAACAGCAAATATGTTATACAAAAATAAAGGAGATTCCAAGAAATTAAAATATATCAAAGTGAATTAATATTATGATACACTTCGTTGTCTTATGCAAAGTGAGTGGTAATTTATAAGCATATATTTAAAAAATATATAGTATGTCAGAGAATAAACTAAAGCTGAAGAAAAGATATGCTGACTCTTTACTGATATATATTTAAAAACTCTAACTGAAATCCACTCTAAAAGTAGCTAAATGGAGAAATAGTGTTTTTAAGATAATTTAACTTAATAAAAGAAATAAGTTAACATTATCAGAAAAAAATGAACATTTATTTCAGTCTACATCTCAACCTAATGCTTTCTTTAATGTTAAAATCCTTTAAATTACTCTTCTTTAAGAATTTAATTTTATGTTAAGAATTAATATTTTATATGTTTTCAAAGTACACAACTTTGATTAATTAAAATCTTAAACATTTTTAACTGTAAAAAGCACTACACACACACACACTCACATATATATATATATATATATATATATATATATATATATATATATATATATATATATATATATATATATATATGTGTGTGTGTGTGTGTATATGATAAAACAACATCACTTCCATTGAAACACATGACATTTAATTTGAAAAACACAAAAACATAACAAACGATTAACATAATATTGGCATTAATAAAGTCGTCATTGTCCTTTCGATTTGCTGCACACACACGCTCTGTCTCAATCTCTTCTCTCTCTGTGTCTGTGGCGCGCGCTTCCTCGCGTTGCCATTCATAGTTTTAGAAGTCTAGTGGATGGAGTTGAGTTCTACTCGTGCTGCGCCTTGACATTCGGCCATCCTCAAGTGGAGACGTCCTCGGCGACCACGGAAATTGTACGGCGTCGTTGCCATCGTCATCAATACGTCGTCAGCGTGGAAACATCAAGGAACCTAGAAAATTAAGAGAAAAAAAAAGGAAAGAGGCTGTACTCGTAGACTTAATTACGTCGTTAGTCTGTGAATGATCGTCGTTGCCTTTCCGTCGTTCGTCGTCGTATACAGACATCGTTGCACTTAGTACGCGTCGTTAAAAAAAATGTAAAAATGAAGAATGATATTGAAAATGAAAATTGTCCGTCATGTAGGAAAAGTCACAGCCTTGGTTTTAAAGTCACAGTCATGGAAAAAGTCTTAGTCGTATAGAAATTAAAGATGTTGCGTCCACCTCTTCATTTGGTCTTCCGCAGTGGAGGTAACGTCGGGTCCTTCGTGTCTGCCAATTTTCTGTACGTCATATCTGTCGTTTTGTTTTATTTTAGTCACTTTATAAGGACCGAAGAACTTGGGTCTTAGTTTTAGTCCAGTACCAAACTGCGTTCTTTTTATTGCAACAGGATCACCAATTTTGTAATGGTTAGGTGTTTTTCGTTTCTTATCATACTGAGCTTTCGTAATTTCTTGAAATTTTTGAATGTTTCGTCTTGCTTCTTCTCGCATTTGGTCACGTTCTTGCATAAGGCTTGTTTTATATTCATCCTGTAAAATTTCGATTATTTTTGCGTCATCTTTGGTTTTCATTTTAAAACCTATCAATAATTCAAAGGGTGAAAATTTTGTCGTTGAACTTACGGTATTGTTCAATATTCGTTGGAGGTTAGTGACATGTTTGTACCATTTTTCCGGTTCATTAATTGAAAGTTTTGACAACACTGGAATTAATGTGGCATGAATTCGTTCAACTTGACCGTTACTGCGGGGTATGCCAGTGGTGATTTTTACATGTTCAATAGATTCATTTTTACAATAATTTTCAAAATCATGAGATGTAAAAGCTGTTCCTCTGTCCGAAATTATACGCGATGGGTTGCCGAATACACTTTTCTGTATTTCTAAACAATTTACAACATCTGATGTAGAAGTTGATTTAACAGGATAAATCCACGTGACTTTAGTAAATGCATCTATCACAGTAAATATATATTTATAGTTTTTATTAGTTGATGGTAGGGGACCTAAAAATCAATGTGGTACGTTTGTAATGGAGTGTCACCTTTATTTATAGGATTTAGAAAACCTTCGCCTTTACCACGTTTCCTGTTGACAAGGATGCAGTGAATGCAATTTGCTAACACGCCTTGTATTTTACTTCTTAAATTTGGAAAATAATATTCAAGTTGCAGTATCTGTTCAGTCTTTGCGACGGCAAAATGGCCTGCTTCATGCGCTTTCTTAATTATCTCAGTTTGCATTGACGCGGGTACTACTAACAGTTCCTTTCCGTCTTTGGTTTTAAAAAGAATATCGTTTCGAACTGTAAAATCATTAGCTGATCCATTGTCTAAAAGTTTCTTAATCGATGTGATATATTCGTCTTTAGCTTGGGCATTCTTAATTTTCAAAGTAATTTCATCGTATGTGACTGCCATTACCGGTTGTCGGCTTAAAGCATCCACGTGTTTCATTTGGTTACCTGGCCTGTGAACGATTTCATAATCGAATTCTGACAAGAAAATAGCCCATCTTGCGAATTTAGGAGTTATGTCTTTTTTATTAATGGTTTGTTGAAATGCTGAACAGTCAGTAAATATTTTAAAATGGGTACCTTGTAAGAAATGGCGGAATTTTTTGAGGGATTCAATCACGGCTAACATCTCTAATTCATAGCTAGAATACTTTTCTTGATGTGGAAGTGTTTTTTTACTCATATGGTAAATTGGATGGTACTATCCGTCGTCCGATTCTTGCAATAATATGGCACCATAACCATATTTACTAGCATCCGTGTGTAATTGTAAGTTAGCAAAAGGATTAAAAATATGTAGCACGGGATCAGATGAGAGGGCATCTTTTAATTGTTTAAAAGCAATACGTTGTTCTTCACAAAAGGAAAAGTCATGATCATTACGCAATAAGTCACTGAGAGGTTTAGCAATAATTGAATAAGAATTAATGAACTTTCGAAAATATCCGGTTAGACCTAAAAATTGTTGTATGTTTTTAATTGATTTTGGTTCCGGAAAGTTCTTTACGGCTTTAATTTTATCCGGAGAAGGTTTAATTGTTCCACTTTCGATCAAATATCCAAGGAATTCAATTTTAGATTGTAAAAATTGGCATTTGTTAAAATTTATCCCGAGACCGAATTTTGATGCAGTATTCAGAAAGCGTTGCAATTTATCAATACCTTCTTGAATATTTTCGGATGGAATGATTATGTCGTCCATGTATATCAGAATAGTGCCGTCATGTAATAAATCTCTTAAAACATAATTAACATAGCGTTGAAAAACAGCAGGAGATAGACAAAGTCCAAACGGTGTAAAATTAAACTCAAAAAGACCTTGATCAGTAGTAAATGCTGTATATTTCTTAC
>CM063508.1:660874-673374 GCA_032207245.1 Pardosa pseudoannulata | reverse complement strand
GAAATTTTCGTTTTTGAGGAAAAAATGAAACAAAATCAGAGAAGTTTGGGATCTGTGATGAAAATTACTTTTATCTCGTATTTTTTAACGCATATTTTCTAAGACTCATATATAGAAGCATATACAACTTACAGTATATACAATAAATTGCTGTTACTTGAATTGCAAAAAGTATGGAACGTTGAAATGTAAATTTGTAACGAAATGCTTATTTTTTCGATAGAAATGAAATAAAAAGGCAGATAAATCTTTGATGATAGGGAATGAAGTCTCATACATAATACAATAAATTGCTGTAAATTGCAAAAAGTATAAAACATAAAAAGGTAAATTTTGGTTTATGTGAAAAAATTTTAAAAAAGACAGATAAATCTGAGATCTGTAGTGGAAATTACTTTGAATCTATGTATTCCTATACGTTAAAATGGAAAATATCGCATAGCATTTTTTTGTAATTTTCATATATACAAGTATATACAACTTACATTATATAAAATAAATTTCCGTTACGTAAATTTT
Organism: Pardosa pseudoannulata; assembly: GCA_032207245.1. NCBI lineage: Eukaryota > Metazoa > Arthropoda > Arachnida > Araneae > Lycosidae > Pardosa > Pardosa pseudoannulata. The sequence continues at coordinate 672,855 of CM063508.1, read as the reverse complement.
TAAAATCATAAAACGCAGAAAAGTACTTTTTAAGGAAATTTTGGATTTTGTGATAAAAATGAAACAAAAAATAGATTTTTTTTTCTTTTTCTTTATATATATATATATATATATATATATATATATATATATATATATATATATATATATATATATATATATATATATACATATATATATATATATATATATATATACATATATATATATATATATATATATATACATATATATATATATATATATATATATATATATATATATATATATATATATATATATATATATATATATATATATATATATATATATATATATATATATATATATATATATATATATATATATATATATATATATATAAGTAAATTTCTAAAAACGTAAAACGCAGAAAAGTAAATTTGTAACTAAATTATAGTTTCTGAGTTAAAATGAAATAAAAGAGCAAATAAGTCTGGGATCTATAGTGGAAATTACTTTTAATCGCTGTATTCCTACACATTAAAATGAAAAATATTGCATAGCGTTTTTTGGGGGGGATTTTCATATATACAAGTTTATACAACTTACCGTATATACAATAAATTACTGTTGCGTAAATTTCTAAAAACATAAAACGGAGAAAAGTAAATTTGTAAGGAAATTTTGGCTTTTGCAATAAAAAGGAAATAAAAAGTAAGAGAAATTTGGGATCTATGACAGAAATTACTTTTAAACTATGTATTCCCACACATGAAAAGGGAAAATATCGCATAGCATTTTCTTTTTATGCAAGTCTAATATATACAAGTATATACAACTTACAGTATATACAATAAATTATTAAAAAGGTAAAATATAGAAAATTAAACTTGTAAAGAAAATTTGGAATTTTCAAAAAAATATGAAACAAAAAGACAGAAAAGTTTGGAATCCATGATGTAAATTACTTTTAATCTCTCTATTTGTACACGTGTTATAGAAAAATATAGCATAGCATTTTTATGCAGGTCCAACAAGTCTATACAACTTACAGTGAACACAATAAATTGCTCATACCTTCCTCTGAAAAATATAAAATGCAGCTACAATATATATTCCAGAATAACAAAATAACACATGTTTAGGTTAAGAGGAAATGAATTTTGGCATGTTCAAATTACCATCTAAAGCTCCGGAAACATGTATTTTCTATCGCGTGTCATTGTGCAATATGTTAATAAAGCATAAACCACTGTACAAGGAAAACTACCCTTGCAGCAATATGTGAAATGCACATATTTCTGATGGGAGATAAAGTTTAATAAAGCTAAATTTCTCTAATAAAGTAGACTGCATTGTATCATTACGCATACATCTCTAACACACCTGTTTATGCAGCAGAAAACTGAGGTTATATAAAACGTGTTCTTCTTATAATAGCATTATTTGTATCATAATAAGAATTTATTGAAAGTTGCTATACCTATTGTTGATTATTAATATATTTTCTCGAAATATAAAACAAATTATATTGCTAAATTAATAATACTAAAAGCTATAAAGAATAACATTAATAATTAATGAAACGAACATAATTGTATGATGGGACGATGTTTTCTAAAAGATAAAAATATCATATTAATTTATATATCCTGTATATGGTTAATACAAAATTAGTAAGCCAAAGTTGATATAATTAGGATATTTATTTGAAAATAAAATACATACAAATCTTCCAGACAAAATACAGCTTAAGACGCATTTATTAATAGAGGAAAACGAAAAGAATAATTTTAAATAACTAATTAGTATCAATTGTATTTAGATTATGCTAATTCAGCTTTTATTGAAATATTACAAAATATTTAATTAGAATATACAGGATTTAAAAACTGCATTTTAGAAAAGTTGTGTTTTACTTCTGTGAGATGTTAAGAATGAGTGAAATGTATAATTAAATCTATAAACTAAAATAAAGATTTTGTGGTTGAGAAATGACCGAAGGAAAGGTATTTGCTAACAGTTTATTGTAGATTAGAATTTGACATTACAAAGAAAATATATTACTATCAATAGAGAATTAATGACTACTAACATTTAAGATTTTAACACAGTACAATAGATAAGAATAATATGAACGAGGGGGATACATAATACATAATCACAATCAAATAGAATTAAATGTATATGGATTGGATCAGCGTTGGGAAAATGAAAACCCAATAAGATTTATGAATAAAGAATTAAGAATTTACTTACTGCAGTGACTTTGAATATTTTCTCTCCAAACGTCGTCCAAACCATCCACTTTAAAGAAACATTAAGAAAAAACAGAGTATATTGGTTCGTAGCCGAATTAATCCCCCCTCCTCCGCGCTTCCAGTTAACACTATTATATCTTTTTCAGATGGCGCTACGCTCAACCGTACCAAAATAAACATACTTTACAAAATTATTAAGCAATTGCTACCGCTGATCCAGCATCATGGCTGCTGTACGGAACAATTTCATCATTATAGTTTTGAAAAGTAGGAGAGATTTCAAAAATAATTTTGTTGCCATTTTGACACTTGTTCAAACCTAGTATGATGGAGCCATACGTACTCGTATTAAGGCAAAGGGGTGTGCCTTTCTTTTTAACGAGCACCGCTAGAGTGAAAGTACGACTTATGTTCAAGTGGATCCTCGTAATTTAAAAGGAGGGACCAAGCAGTAGACCTATAGGCTTGGCTGCCGCCCCCCCCAGAGGTATTGATTGAGAACTTGGAGGACATTGTGACCACGAACATATTTTACGTACCCACTCACCTTTAACCCCTTAAAGCACGGGTTTATTTTAGAAAAAATTATAAAATATGACATATTTTCTTCACAGAAAAGGGATATATAGGTATAATGTAAGTTGTTTTTTACAATTTCAGTTTTGGGGGTGACTAGGAAGCTTGGAAAGAGTAAAAAGTATATAAAAAAATTGTTATACAAACAAAGTGTAAACGATTTTATTACATGCTTAATTTGAATATCGCCCGTGTCAGACACGGGCAAATGCGTTAAGGGGTTAAGGAACACGGCGGATCTTAGGCCGCTTTAGGTTCCGAACCCGCAGCACCTCAGTTACGAGAGTTGCATTTGCTGACTGAGCTACCGAGGCTTTTAAACGGAATGATAATTTGGGAGAATGTGAAATACTGTGGCTGGTAGCAACAGAATTTAGAGTAATTTTAAAAACTTTTGCTACAGAAAATAAGTATTTATTGATGGGACTAAAACTTAACAAATATAGACTAAATATTTTTACATCAAAAAGCAAGCATATACTGCAAATTTTTACATCCTTTATTATATATCTAAATTAAATTATCCAATTCAAACAAGATTATTTGTTCATACATACAAATGTAAGCCTTACGAGACAATTTAAAGTATTAAAACCCTTAACGTGGTATCAAAAGCTAAAACTTAAGATTAGCTTTGATATAAGTATTAGACCGAAACTGTAAAGTATGTACTACTAACTTCCAGAGATACTCTTCACAAAATATATATTTTGTTTAAATTGTACACAAGTTAAGTTTCAAGTCTATCTACATATTTTGTAACTGTTCAAATATGATGTAATTTCACAACCATTTAAAGTATATATTAAATTGTGAAACAGCCTTCTTATTATTTATTTCTTGCTTACTTTGACTTCTGAATATAATAATAATGTAGATTAAAATATGAGAAATTTTACCTTTTCTATAAAGCGAAATGCAGCAATTCATTTCATTGTAAATAAGTCTTTGTCAATGAATATTACAGATTCTTTTAATATAAAAACCAATAAGTTCTATCCAGATACGTAACTTTAGAATTTCACTTATTCCTTATGGAAGTAATGTTCCTCATATGCTATACTTACTGGTGACATGTATGTACTTCACATATTTCTAAACTCTGTATAAAAATGTTCATTTTACATGCATATATTAAATATGCTTTAATTGAAAATACACAAATATAAAATTGTTTATAATATATGGACTTATGAAAATGTGTCAGAAGATATAAAATTTCATATCACGGGAAAATTTGTTTTAGAACGTTTTCATTGTTTCATAACTCCAAATTAGTATAACATATAATACAAGATGTCACTTACCCCAACGGTATGATAACATATACTTCAAGCAGCGTCAGGAAAAAAAGAGAAAAAAACGACAATTTTTGTGAAGAATAATTAGATTTTTAAGATCAAGACATGTTGTCTTTTGAATTTAAAACAAAAATGTGTCATAATTTTTTTCTGTCACTTTTAATATAAGCAATTCTGAAATATTATATTTCAGGATATGCCATATGATAGTAATCAGTATCATGGTTTGACCTTTTTTATATTAAAAATCAAATTATAATGAGAAAAAAAATGTTTTGTAACTATTGAATTTAAGAAAAACTTTAAGCAAAAAGAGCTTAAGATCAATTTTCGTAAATTATATTAACAAGTTGAATGTCACGCTTTTTTCACACGGCTTGCTTGTCTGACCAACATTAATTTCTTATTATCCGCTGAATGTTCTGGCTAAACGTTAATTAACATTGACATATTAAGTTGTGCTTTGCAAAATTAAAAATGCAAAGTATACAGTTTTTAATCGATTTAATTTAACTTCCCTTGTGTTTTAGTTGATATTTTGAAATCGACTTTTATTCGCCTTCATGATTAGCTAGAGCTCTGAAATTTTGAACGTAGGTTCAATTTCGGATAAAAAAAAGGAAGATTTAATCATAAAAACTAGATTGGAGAGAAAAGAAAATCAGTTTGGTAAACGCAAAAAGCTCTTTAGCATTCTTGAAATCCCAAACGCAGACAGATTAAGCTGGTATCGCCATCTATTTGTAAGCGACAGAACTAAAAACTCTAAATACAGTTTTACATTTTAGGGAATTTTTTTTTTCGGTTTTCTTGTTGAATAAAAGTGATTTTTTAGGACAAAAAACTGCTTAAGTTGTTTACCATAGTTGTTTATATATTAATTAAATTTGACAAATTTTTCATCTTTCCAATACAATAATCTAAAATATTTTGTGTAAATTCTATTAATATTTTACACTATAATATACGTTATTACAGTATATTTTAAAGCAATAAATAGGTGTATGTTATAGAATAATCTTTTTGGAAGACATTTTAAAATTTAAGCATAAAAGTATAAGTATAGTATAAGAATCATGTCAAAATGGCAGTTTTTTAAAATATTATTTACTATTTTCCACCTTAAAATGTCTACTATAGTTTCTATTTTTTAGATAGCGATAAAAAATTTAGTATATAATAAAAGCAATATTTGGCTGATAATAAAGTTTGTTTTGATTCATGTTTAAATATTGTTCAAGTTAATAAAATAAAAACTGATTAAAAAGAATTGAAATTGATTAAAAGATATTTATTCTACAGTCTTTGGAAGATTATTTTTCTCCTCAATGGAAAGAAAATGCCTGGAAAGTGAATGGGATTATAACATATAATAGAAAAATGATTTCCTAACTAATAATTATCCTATACTTTTCAAAACCTTTAAATACAGATTTGTTATTAGAATAGTTTTCACTTCAGTTAAAATAGTAATATAGCTAAAATAGTAAGACAGCTGTGTTAGTCTGAACATAGCCGAAAGCCCCAGCTAGTATTCAAATAATATTGGATTGGGCAAAATATACAATAGCTTTAAATTATAAGAAATTTTCAACGGTGCGAGAAAAAAAAGAGTCTGCAGAAAATATATAGCAGCAATGAGTATGAAACTATCACTAAACATTCATTATACAGTAACGACAAAAATTGTTAAACTTCAAAACCACTTCTTGTTTAACCTCCCTATGTTTAAGTAATTTAATAGAATTTTTTTTTATCTAAATGAAATGTAGATATTTTCTCAGTTAAAAAATCTCATTTATCCTGTATTTGTATTTTTTTTAATTAATGATTTACAATCAAATCGCAAAAAAAAAGGCATTTCCACAGCCGGATGGTAATTTGACGTTGTATCAATAAATGAATACCTAACTTATTATCCAATCCTGGTGTTTAGTGTGGACTCATAGACATCACAGTCCGTCAGTTTTTATTCATTTAAAAAAATTAACATGAACAGTTAGTTTTCATTTGTATTGTTAACAGTTTAAGCAGTAAGAGTTTAATTATCACCGTACCAAATTGAGTTATCTGAACCAAAATTAAGGTTGAAAGGCCATTATTTCTGGAGTTTAGTCTGGTTTAGAGAAATTAGAAGTGCATTTACCAAGTACATACGGTCTAATTCATACGGTCTCTAATCGTGAAAAGTTTCAGCCACCCGCAAACTACAACTTGTTAGGTTAACACAAATAAGAATTCCGTAACGTTATATCTACGTTTCTCTTCAAAAGTTCCATCTATTAGTTTCATTCTTTCTAGTTGTGGTACTAATCCTTCCATTAAAAAAAAATTCAGCAGCTTAAAACTTAACAATGTTTTATTTTCCGCGTGAAGCCTTAACGATAGCTGTAACTCTCTAGAACGAACGTTAGAGTAAACTACATATTTTTCACTACGCCGATTCCTTTTTTTTTTTTCATTTCTAACAATCAGGGGACACACCCCAATAAAACTTAGAGAGGGATAGGAAAGAATACAATTAGTCTACACATAACCTCTGATTTGTTAATAATCTATCCACATGCCCACAATTAGATCAAAAAACTGATCTGACCTCTTTACACTCCATTGAAAAACCTCGCTCGAGAGATAAGCTTAGTTGTTTTATTTCTGTGGGCGAAACATTTATCCGCAGCTGCAATTCACCAACAACTGGTAGATGTTTACAGAGAGACTGTAATGTCTCATTAGAATGTCAGAAAAGAATGTTGAGTATTGCGGTCAGTGGAGAAATGGTTCTTGATTGGGATATTGTCCAATATTTATACAGTATTCTATAGAAAATGTTTTTTTTTACATACAATACTTAGTTATATACATAAAAGTTTTAATTGGTTGTCTTTACAATCTTACCATTATTCTTCTAAAATTATATGTAGATATAAATGGAACTTTTTTAAAAACTTCATAAATAGGATATTATACATATGTACACTGGTTATAAAAATAATATAGATAAATATTATATGAAACATCGGTATTATAACAATATGACTATAAGAATATGATATGTTTTATGTTTTTTGTTTAAAATATTGCTATGTAAATTTATTAAAAATTAAATGTGAATAACTCAAATTATAATGCTGAAGTTGTCCATTAAAATTTTTATTTTGAAATATTAAGATACAATTTGTTAGAATTGTCCATGCACTTTGTAAATATGAATTGTCTTGGTCTGTTTTGTAAAAGCGAAAATTATTAAATATCTCTCGCTGTTTTGTGCGGATTTGTAGACCTAGTAAGGCTGTTGCTAGCTAGTGGAAGGGTTCGTTTCTTTTTCAGGTTTGGTATTCTCGTCTATGAATTCATTGGTTTGGCATCTGGTAAAGCGAAAAGAACCCAAATCCTACACATAGCGACTTTCACCCCTTTCTTTTTTTTGAAGAAGCTTCTAGAGATCAGTTGATTCCCTTTAGAGGTGAATGTGAAACAGTTTGCAAAATCATGGTCCTACAAGGACAAGATTTATACCAGTGAGAAATGCACATTTAATTTCAAACAGGAGTTCATCTTACAAAGAGAAAATGTTTAATGAAGAACATATCGAAATGCTAATGAATACCATATGACGAATATATCGAAATTAACTTCATTTATGTGCCATAAGTTGGTGATACTGTTTCTGTTAAATAAAATGTACTTTTTTACTTCAGGCTTTGTTACCTTAGTTTTTGATTTATTTTCCCCCGTAACATAGCTTTCCACATAGATTATCCTGATCTTATACGTAATCAATCTTTTTGAAAATTTTTGGAATAAATTGCAAATATACCAAAATATGCTATAATATACTATTATTTAAAATTTATGAACAAGCTACTATAATACCCCTTTCATAAAATAAAAAGAAAGTCCTTCATACATCTACATCTAAATTTGCTTTGAGGATATATCCCGTATGGCATGATTTATCCATTCAAAAACTCATTTATCTTTATTACTCATTAAATAGAGCATATTTTACAGCGCTTATTCCTTTTTGTGATTTAAATAAATGGGACTGAATCTTAATGTAAGCAAAATTAACTCATTCTAGATCCTTCGAGAATGCTAATTATGTCTCACACGGCGCCATTAATACACCTTTCAATAAAAACTCCTCCTAGCAATCACTTTATTGCAATTCTTAAAGCATTCGGATTTCGACTGGATTTATAGTTCCCTACAGTATCGAGTATTTTACTGTGGATTTAAAAAAATAAAACTTTCGTTTCACTAGCTATATAAAATTAGACATTTAGTTACAGTAGGATTCAAAGCTACTTTCAGTAGAAAAAAGAACATTTGAAATTTTTTTTTTTGAAAAAAAAAAAGTTCTTGATCGTAGTTGAAAGTGAAAGAGGAAAAAATTGTAGGAGGTTTTGTGATATTTTCGAATCATGTAAAAGAAGAACTAGCTCAGTACTTTCCATGGCGTGTCATATATCAAGAGTTCTTTTTCCTCTCTTCAGATTCAAGGCTTGAATAGTTGACTGAACTTATTTAAGGAAGGTATATTTCACTTTTTAAAGTCTCTGGTAGTTTGATAAAATGTTCCTAAAAAACTTGCAACAAAGCATGCCTTTTTCTGCGATGGAAGAAATCGTATAGATTCTGCTTCAATATACCTTCAAGTTTTTAAACGGTTTATATATGGTTATTTATTTTATTTTATGTATTTTATAGCTAATCTTATCAAATAAGTCGGTCATTAACTGTAAGTTAAGAGACACGTAACCTCTTTAAGTCGATTAGAAATAAAAACTTAAAAGTATTTTTAGATTAAATGCCTGTGGTTATAAAATAAGTATCTCTATTTGGAAATATCTGTTGCTCGAAGCTATGAAACCGAATGAAACCAAAATTGGCACAATTGCTAACCGAAAAGAGGAAATAAGAATGGAATAATAATAAAAAAAAAACAATTAGTTGCAACAACCAATTACAGATGGCGCTACGAGTACGAAATCCGTTGTAATCATGATTAAAATTATTCTTTCTTATTCTGCTCGTAATTTGGTACGAAATGTCTCTTAGGATGTTAGGTCTCACTTTGAATTTAAAATTATTCTACATTAACAGCTGATATGCTGCAGCTTCTTCACGTGAATTTAGCTTTGTAAAAGGAATGCGTTCTTTTACATCGTGTTCAGTTAGAAGAATGGCAAAAAAGTCAAAGAAACTGGAGCGTTTAATATAAAATGTTTGAAGGGGGAGTAAATCAGTACCTCCCTCTATACAAGAATAAATTATCACTGGAATTTTGGAGTTATCAGGGACTCTGGAAGTCGATAATAGTGCAAATGGAGTTGTTCGAGAGTGTGACATTCCTTATGATGATGTTCGAAAAATCCTGAGAAAAGATAATCCAATTCTATTAGCGTAAAATAAGTGGAAACTAGCAATTGTTACGGTGTGACCCGCAGAATGTCAATGATGCCTTGCCATGGCAGATTTTAAGGGGAATGTATTCCGCTTTTATCTGAATGGGGCAGGCAATGAGCAGAACTGCAGAATATGGACTTCGAAGCCACCAAATGTTATTCACAAAATAACCTTCCACTTTTTAAAATCTCCCGGTGTGGTATGATTTCGCAGCAAATTTTCATTTTTGGCCCTTGCTTTTTATTTTATTTATTCATTTTTTAGGAGTTTCAGGCATCAAGACCTGTAACATGTTCGGTTACTTCATAGTCATACCTGCAAATGTAGCAAACATACGTAGTTCCTCAACAGCAGCTAAGATAGTGTCTCACTGAAAACTTTTATACGAATAGGAGTTCCACCCATATTAGGGAATCTGTATATTTGTTCTTAGGACAACATTTTGTAGAGGATAGAGTATTAAACTGGTATTTTTGTATGGTGTGGCATCTTCCCTCACCTGATCTGATGACATGGGGATTTTTGCGTTATGGGTACATAAAATCTAATATGTACCGAGGATGTGTCGTAAACCTTAATGACCTCAAAGATCGCATAACACAACATGTGCAAAACATCACTCCTGATGCATTACATTCCACAGTTGAACACGTCGTGCGCACCCTTGTGTCCGACAAATCAGTGGTGGTTATGTAAAACCCGTAGGTGATCAGCAACGCCATGAGTAAGCATAATCATATAATCTTTAACATTTATCAATAAATTAGTTGTGACATCCGGTTTTATGTTCTTATTCTTTGTTTTATTTTTACACTTAAAATGCGCCATCTGTAGGTCATTCCTGTAGCAATTTTATTGTCGTTATTCCATTAGTCTTTTGCCTTCACGATTAGTAAGTATATCCATTTTAGTTTCATTTGGACAATTCCTTTGAACTACGGATAACTCTAAATAGAGATATTTATTTTATAACCACCGGTGTTCAAGTATTTTACTTATATATAACTATCTATCTACCTATCTATATATATATAATATATATATATATATATATATATATATATATATATATATATATATATATATATATATATATATATTCTATATTAATTCTAAATTCGAAAGCACCATATATATATATAAATATATATATCTTTTGAGAAAAAACTGATATAAATATGATATATATATATATATATATATATATATATATATATATATATATATATATATATATATATCTATATAAAATATGTATATTTATTGTGTTTTTTCAGTATTCTATTTTTCATTATAAAATTCTTACTATTTTTAATATTTTTTAATATATCTTTCAAACATTTATGATATTGTTGATGTGAAAGAAATGTGCAAAAAAAAAACAAATAAATATCCGTGAAATTTTGTTATTAATTTTTAAGAACATAATCAGGTCCATTATCCTCTTTAAAAACGTATTAACGAAGAGTTATTTGGATACATTTTTAATTATTTTTTTTTCTTTTATTAAATTACTACGTCATGAAACTGTTTAAAAGTTTTGTTATTTCCGTTCTGTCCATTGTTTGCATAGACGAATCTCAATTGTTCAACATTCTGCTTTTAATTTCACACTATAAAAATATTATAAAATAAAGTTTTAAATAAACTGTAACCCTGCTTCTTTTAAAGAAGAATTTGAAGAACACATTATATGAGAAATTTATATTCAATGTGATCTTGTCGAAGAAACCCTTGTTTCCAGGTACCTCCCCCCTCTTATAAATTTCTCGCATCAAATAAATTAAACCACACACATTCCTCGCTAGGAGCAATTAATTTTTAAACAAACCCCTTTGCATCTTAAAATAGGCATGTTAGACAAATCACTTCAATAACTGCATTGAAAGGAAGAAATACTAAAAGAAAATGGAAATAAATAAAGGAGTGTTCAGATTAAAATTTATATGGATCAGAAAAAGTTAGTTCGTAATTACTTCATCCGAAAATTTGCTTTGTATTTCCAATTGTAATTACTTAAAATGATTTTATTTATTAAATAATTACAAATGTTAATAATAGTAACAGGAGTATTATTTTTAACATTTTTAAATAATATAGAGTAATTTTTCTTAACAATCCTATGCTCATTCAAAAGTTACTTTGAAATATGACAGTGCTGATTGATCAAGTATGAATTTTCTTGTCTGTTAGAAAAACACTGAAAAAAACTAGATTTTTTGAATGAATCTTTTAATACATACATTTTTATTAACATTCAACTATTTAAAATTTTAGTTATGTGTGCATTTTTAATTGTTTCTATAGAAGAATCTCAATTGTTCAACATTCTGCTTTTAACATAATGCTGCAAAAATATTCTAAAATGCAATTCTTAAATAAACTGCAAATTTGCTTCTTTTAGAGAAGAATTTGAATAACGCATTGTACGAGATATTTATATGCTGTGTTACCTGCGATATAAAACCCTTGT
>CM063508.1:643374-658374 GCA_032207245.1 Pardosa pseudoannulata | reverse complement strand
GCATCAATATCATCAGCACAAGTATACACATTTCAAATAATACTAGTTTTATTATGAAATAAGATGTAGTAATACAAGTTTTGGGTCACTGACCAATGCTTGCATAGAAGAATCTAAAATCTTCAACATTATACTTTTAACACCATAAATTGTAAGAAAAAAAAAGGTTTAATCTCCAACTTATGAAATAAACAACAAACGTTTGTGAAGTATTTTACGAACATCCCCAAAAAAAGTATGCACAGTGTTAGGTTAGAGAAGAAAATATTTGTATTTAAAACTAACTCTCAATTAGCACTTTCTTGAAAGTTAAACCCTATGCAGGTGATTATATTGATTAACTACTGAAGCATTAAATGCCAAATAGAAAATTGGAAAAATATATATGTTTTTCTACTGTTAATTTAAAAACATTTAGAGCATCAATCAAGTACCTAGACAAACTTTTTTTTTCCATTTCAGTAGTATCTTGTTCTTTGAGAATTTGATTACAGTTTAACAAAAATGTAAACATTTATACTGAAATTACCTATTATATTCTTATGCATTTTATGTACATTATATATAAAATGCATAAAAATGATTATATTTCGATATATTATAATTAATTATTGATTATATTTTGATATAATCAATACTATTTTCTATACAATATTCTTGATTATATTTCGATATATTAAAATTAATTATTGATTATATTTCGATATAATCAATAATATTTTCTATACAATATTCTTGATTATATTTCGTATATTATAATTAATTATTGATTATATATAGATATAATCAATAATATTTTCTATACAATATACTTGAATATATTTCGATATATTATAATTAATTATTGATTATATTTCGATATAATCAATATTTTCTATACAATATTCTTGATTGTATTTCGATATATTATAATTTTCCTAATATACACTTAATAATTTTTAAAAACTCAAGAAACTTTTCCTCCCTATTCCTTAAAAAAACCTTTTAATTAATAAAAAGTTGTATTATAAATGTTTAAAACTTTTCCTTTTTACTAAATTGCATCAACATAAAAATGCACACTATCCAATATATTAAAAAAAAACTGAAAATTTTCAACATTTTGCTTTTGACATTAAATCTCGCGAATATTTCAACTTTCAAATTTTAAGTAAAACGTAAGCGTGCTTCTTTCACGAAAGTATTTAAAGAACGTATCCTCCTAGAAATTTATATGCAGTGTTACCTGGGAGAAGAAAACTCTTGTTTCCAGGTAACTCCCTCTTATAAATTTCTCGTATTAAATAAATTACAACCGCACGCATTCCTCGCCAAGAGCAATTAATTTTTAAACAACCATGTTCGCATCTTCAAAATATGCACGTTAAACAAAGCACTTCAATGACTGCACTAAAATTACGAGGATAAAGGCTGGGAGAAAATTGCAATGAATAAACAAAAGTTTTGCTGAAAATTTTAGCGATTTTAATAGGGATCAGTAAACAATTTATTTATTGCTGTATTTCTTCAAAACTGTATAGATATTTACAACTGTAATATTTTAGAATGATTTTATTTCTTACTGAAATATTGTAATCATGAAAAGTACAGAGCTGAAATTTTGACAGAAATACTGCTTCAAACACAGCCTGAATGAAATATAGCAAGTTTTAGGGTTACGTCTGTTTGTAAGCACAATGAAATTTTAATTGTGAAATGTTACATATTAGTTTTGAACATTCCTGTATTAGTTTAAACTAGTTTTATATGTATTTCTCACAAATCAAAGCGTATTAGTTGCACGGGAATCAAGACAGCATTGAAATGTTAAAAACATTATCATCACTTTTATATATACAGTAGAACCTCGATTAATGGAAAGTCTTCGTTAACCGAAGTCAGTTTCTTCTGGGTGTGGAGCAGGTAGTCATACTCTTAGTCAAAGTTTTATTTTAAACTTCACATGTTTATTGTAGAAAGATTCCAATAAGTAAGTATGCGAAACTATCGTTTGATTCTCAGTAGTATAAAACAATTGCCACTCACAGGTAGCTAAATTTTACAAATTAAAGATAATAGAATGATGAGAGGTTACATTTTCAACACATATATTAAGATCTGACTGTGACTGTGTTTGTATGTATCTATGCATATATGTGCGTCTATATCCTAGCGAACGGCAGTAAGGAGAAGAGCGCCATAGGAACAAAAAAGATACGTTCCAGGGAAGTCATTTCGCCCATTCGCGTTCCAATATTCCAATTAGTTCGAAAGATATTAACAAAAATGCGACCGAAATATCACTTTAATTTTTCAACAAGCGTATTTCCATTGTTGAGTTGGAGTCAAAAAAAGGCAGTGTTATCCAATGTTGGCATTATTATCGTCTGAAATTTGGTATTCCGAGTAAAATAAAAACGTATCAAAGTGTAAACATATAAATATACGATGGCATATCTGTATATGAGACTTTTCGTATCTGCTAAACGCTGAATTATTTTTTTTAGAAAATCAATTTATTTTTCTCTTTTATTATCTTAACGAAATTTTGTTTTCAGCAATTATAAACGCGTCATGTTCTGTGAAATTTGGTTGCATTACGCAATTGCCATTTCTTAAATAAAAACTATTTTATTGTTATAGGTATAGAGAATGTGCGCATGACGTAAAGTGAAGCAAAAATTGCAGCTCAACTGCCTCGTTGGAAAAACATTTGCATTTCCTACCGATTGTGCTTGTTACTGGGGTTTTAATTTTGTCAATTATCTGAAACCGGTAACAAGCTGTATGGATGTACTAAGAATTTCAAAAAAGGTGAAAATATTGGATTTTATTCCTTTACTAAAGATCCTGCATTGCAAATGCTTCTGATAAATGCGCCGAAAAAGAAAGAAGTTCTTCGAGAATTTGCGGCAAACATTTTCAAAATGGTAATAAAACGTTAATCTTCATCTAATGTAATAGATTATATAAAAATATTATGCTCTAAAAACATTTTATTAGTAGCAAGTTTTTTTCATATTTGTAAAGTGTTTTCAATGCCTTTGTAAGAAGTACGGTACCTATAAATTTAATTACTTTTTGTCCTTAAAATGATTAGGTTTTGTATATTTTTATTGGATTGTTATTTATGTAATAGTTTATTGTGCCTGTTAACATAATCAAAGTAGTTATACTTTGATTATAATACTTAATAGTACTGTGTAAAGTGTTTAATTTTTTAAAAAATATTATATAATTTTGTAAGAGCTAAAACAAATATATTTCCAATTACTTGCTAGTTTTTGATGTTTCCTTCCCCTTCCCTTAAATAAAATTTAGTTTATAAGCAAACTACAAACTCATAAGTGGAAGATATAAAATGCTTTGAAACTCTCGGACAGTAAAATTTAACGAATAATTTAATTTAGTTCTTTAATTTGTTCAACTTGAAGATGAAGAATCTGCCTATTATTTAGCAAATTATTTTTTTATATTTGGTAACATCTATAAAATATAAAAGCAAAAGCTTCAAAATTTTGTGAGTATATTAGAATTTTTATTTATCACTACAGGGCCCGATAATTCCTTACTATTAAAAAGTATGAGCATTGAATATATCTTCCTATATATTAAAATCTGATTGTAACTATCAATTTTTGTATGTGCGTCTGTCTTTTCACAAATACTATATTGAAGGGCGCCAAATTACTAAAAAAAAAATCCTTGTCTGATGCTTGCATTCAGACTTTTAATGATTTTGGAAATAATGAAATGAAAAACCGACCAAAATACCGTTTAAATTATGTGGCACGCTCATATTGTTGAGTTGGCGTGAAAAGAATGAATGGTTTCTGTTTTTGTTGGCGTCATTATCACCAGATATTTAATATTTGGTGTCATGCATCACTTACTTTAAACCAAACAGGTGGAACATTACTATCCACCAAAAAAAGTAAGCTTAAAATCGTGTATGCAATAAAATAAATTCCTTTGCAGCACTTCATGAATACATTTATAAAAAACGAATTTTAAGGAATAAAAATATATTTTAAATAAATTTTCACAGTAAGGTTATTAAAAGCATGCATATCCATAACACAAAAACATAACATCTTTATACTGTGGTTCCTGTGCAAAACAGTGAATATACATATTTATAACAAGGTTTGTGTGTTGTTGAAACGTTGAATGCTAAGGTAGTTTTTAGAAATCTGGCCTAAAATGGCAATTTCATTTAGTCACATAATATTATTAAAAACACTAATTTAGGGACAGAAATTCAACAAAGTCTTGAATTATTTATTTTCCAAGAGCAATGATTTTTTGTTCTTTTACCAGAAGCCATCTATCGATTTAGCACTGATATACTACGGGTCATATTCACCACAATTTTAATACTCGGATCAAACCGCGAATCAGCATTTTTGTATTTTTCAACGAGAATCAACGAGCTCATTTCTTAATCAACGAGCTCATTTTAATCCCCTGTTTCTAATCCCCTGAATTTTGAGGATTAATTGCCTAATCCACGGATACTACGTTTTACGCATGCGCTCTACGTTGGAAAAACACTTGGTGGATATATGTTCAGATTTAGAAGATCTCGAAGTTTTATAAATGTTGGAAATAATAGAAAGCCGCAGGAAATAATTTTTGCATCCTGATAAAACAAATGATTTGTATTGTTCCGATGATGTTGAATTTAGGTCGCGTTATCGTTTTAAAAATATGCAGCTGAATCATTAATTCGAACGCTAGATGACACGATTTCAGCTCCTTCGTAAAAGAATAATGTTCTATCTTCTGCTGAAAAAAATTTGTTAGAAGCAAGGTATTTTGCTACTGAATCTTTCCAGATTTTTCAGAAAAGATTCTGCCTCGGTTTCATCAAAATTCTTTCTTTTATATTCTTTCATTCTTATTTCGTGAGCAAAAATCTATAAAACTACAGATCCTTGACTAAATTTATAATTTCCTCATACGATATTTATGTCTGGTTGAGTAAATATGTAAATCAATTTGGCATGAGAACTATCCCCAGAGAATCTCGTTTATTGACCAATCAAACATCGCTTATATATTTGCAATAATTAATCTATAGATCAGGGAATCCACTCGTGGTGCGTATGACATCAGTTTAAGTCACAGTTAAAAGCATGTGATCGCTGATCTACCGATTCCCTGATCCGTTTCTGACCCGTTATTCTTTGATCCTGGATACCCTGATTTTGGTGAATATGACCCTACGTGTTTATTCGTAGCTGCACAAAAATGGCAAGTAAATACAGTACCAGATAACTCTTAACTGGCATCTAGAAATGAACACAATATACGAGTTATCTCTTAGTTGGCAGTCAACGTGTTAATAAACTATCATATTCATCAATGTTCTGCAGTACCCAAGGTTTATTTGACATTTTTTATGAATTCGTTTATCTACAACAGTTATTCTAAAACTTTATGTCGAAATATTTATTACCCAGACCAAAGTCTGGGTGTGAAGCAGCTAGAAAAATGTTAAAATATGATGAGTTCATAGCACTGACTATGAATGCAGAGATTTCAAAAGTTAGCTGTTTTTAAGCTGCAAATGTGATAACTGAAAAAAAGCTTAGGTTGATATAAAAATCATAGAATTAAAAAAAACAATAATTTACACCGAGAATAATTCTCTAAAGTTAACATTCCAAAACTACCCTCATATTTTAAAACAATGCGTAACTTCTGTTGACAATATGAAACACTCTTAGGCAGTTTAATTTGAGAATGAGTGAAAATATATTGTTCTAGACACAGTGACATCGAATAATTGTATTTCATAGAAGTAACTAAAAGTTAGGGTTGTTAACTACTATAAACATTTCGTGACTCTAAATAACTTTAATTTCTTAAAGAAGAGCACTTGATTCGAAATGTGGAATCTAACTGATAACAATTTTAATTACGGCTTTTCCTCTAGCAAACAGATTTTTAAACGTCCGAATTTATGAAATCAACGTGGTTTACACTAACTTTGGATTTGAACACATGCACATTTAAATGTAAATTCATTATCATCATTCAACATTCTATCAGATTAATTCCTAGACTTAGTACTAAAAATTCTAATGCAACTAGTGTTAAATTTTTCTCGGGGGATTATTTTCTGCAGAAAGGGAATGAAGTGACTGTCAGCTTCATGAAAGAAACTCTTATTTAGTGCCTCGAGACAAGAAAAATTCTCTCGACTCATCCTACTGCTTCTTCCTTTCTATATAAAAGAGCTCTGCTACAGCGAATGCTTTCTTATTTTAATCTGCATCTATTTTATTCAAGATTTTATAAAAATTTTGAAATTACTTTGAAGAGTTGTTAATGATTACACCTTACATTTAATAGTATGTTTTATTAGGAAGACTAGCATGTAGCCCGTCAAATGACGGGATCAGTAAAATTTTTAATTTTGCAGAATTCTAAAGTACCCTATGAGGCAGATAAAAAAATGGTTTGTTTTTTTTTGCTGAGAATTATCTGGTACAAGCTCAATAATTTGTTTATTTTCATACTCCTCTAAAGTCTCCCGATACTGCGAATGCAGTTTAGAATCACGTTGAATTAATTTAACAAGAGAATTCTTAGCTAAGTCAAAATTATTTTTAAGTTTTTCCCAATTTTTGCATACAGTAATTAATGAATGTAAATAAATGAAAATATCATTTCCACTACACATTGGAGATAGATATAATTTGTTGTTAATACCGGTGATAACATTTTCATTGCAACAAAATATAATCGATGATTCAATTTAATATTACCACATATGTACCTAAACTATTATTTAAGCTAAATATAAAAGAAAATTATCGATGTCATATCTAAGTTCAGCGATAAAATGTACGAAAACAATGCAGACGATATTTAAGTAATTTAAAATAAGAAATGATTCAGTGAGATGGAATGGCGTCATAATGCTACAAAACTGATATTTTTACCTATTTATTATGTGATAAATTGATAAATTTAATCTTCTGCTCTTAACAGGGGAAAATAGGTCTCGAAATAATGGCATTAAAACATGGAAAAGTGGAGGGTGAGAAGAGAGTGATTTCGGACGTTGCTAACCCTAACTCAACAAAAATCCAATATGGATGCTTCTGACCATTCCAGGTCCAACCGCTTCATAAATTCGAGGACAGATGGACAGACAACTTAGGCTATTATTATATAGGGGATATGACCGTTTTGAAGTGAAGTAAAATGAATGGTATTTAATTTTAAGAATGTTATGACAACGCATATAGTTTAGTATATACCTATCTTTATTATTCGATTCAAAATATTCATAAAAATAAGGTATTCACGTGATGAGGACTTACATATACCTGTGTTTTATATTAATATAGGTATTATTTTTCTTTTATGAAGTGAAGATATTTTATGTATCACTTTACATGCATATAGTTTAGTAATTACTTATTATTTAAACATTTTCTATATATGTATAGATGTAGGAGCTGCCAAGAAGGCCTTATATTATACTGTATTTTATATTAAGTACATATGACATTTTATTCAGTCGTGTACATTGATATCCAGTTTCATGAATGGAATGAAATTGTATATGGTTTAGAGTATACCAATCTGTATAATTTAATTCAATTTAAATATAAATATAAAACTGCATTTTATGTAATGAAATAAAAAACATAAATCCTTTTGATGTAAGCAGTGCAGAAACTCTTGAAAAATTTAGAAAAATGAAATTATATTTAATCAGTCATTAAAAATAACCAAATTGTTTAGTCGTTTATAATATATTAAATCATTTCATTAATAACGCAACTACAAAACTGTATTTTATGCAATGAAATAAAAAACATAAATCCTTTTGATGTAAGCAGTGCAGAAACTCTTGAAAAATTTAGAAAAATGAAATTATATTTAGTCAGTCATTAAAAATAACCAAATTGTTTAGTCGTTTATAAGATATTAAATCATTTCATTAATAACGCAACTATAAAACTGCATTTTATGTAATGAAATAAAAAACATAAATCCTTTTGATGTAAGCAGTGCAGAAACTCTTGAAAAATTTAGAAAAATGAAATTATATTTAGTCAGTCATTAAAAATAACCAAATTGTTTAGTCGTTTATAATATATTAAATCATTTCATTAATAACGCAACTACAAAACTGTATTTTATGCAATGAAATAAAAAACATAAATCCTTTTGATGTAAGCAGTGCAGAAACTCTTGAAAAATTTAGAAAAATGAAATTATATTTAGTCAGTCATTAAAAATAACCAAATTGTTTAGTCGTTTATAAGATATTAAATCATTCCATTAATAATATAACTACAAACAAGCATATAAAATGTTATACTAAGTATATTTTTATCCATATGTATAAGGATATAACATAGCTTTAATTTCTTCTGTATTAATAGTTCCAAATATTTTTATTATAACCATTTCTGAGGAATGATTTCAAAATTTTTAAACAGACGAAATCAAACTAAAACATATTACAAATTTTTCTATAATTGTATTATGTATTCATACATTTATGATAAGTCAAAAAAGACATTGATGTCACTCATATATGCTTTTATAATCTAAAAGATATTTATTGAAAGACATTTATTTTCAAGAAAAATAAATGTTTTAGAATATAACTGCATACGATGTAATGCATTCCTCATTCTGAAAACTGATAAGAATTATATAAGTTTGTGTTAACAAAAATATTGATCTTTTTAAAAATTTAATTAATATAATAACTGTTCTATATTTTTAGTGTAAGCAATTGAGGGGAATGTTTTCATAATTTTGCAATACATGAATTTATTTTTGAATATCTCATAAGGTTTTGTATTAAGTATTTAGAAACTTATGATAGGTTAAAGCAGACAAACTCTCAAAATGAATTGAAATTCTTTAGGATTACGAGACCCTTGAAAGAGTAAATAATTACTTTTCAAATCACCAACCAATATTAATAAAATATTTTTTCCTATATAAAAATTTTAATTTTGAAAACCCTTAGTTCATCCTTTTATATTTACATGCATTCTTCATCTAAAATTTATTTGTTTTACTTTTTAAGGGCAAGTTACTAGAAAATTGTTGTACTTATTAAAAAATTGTTTGATGACAAGTTTCGGTGAACTAGAATTCAAGTAACAGGACCAGGTACTGCTTGAAAGTATCTTTACAGAGAAAAAAGGTAGGATTCATAGAGTGACATTTTTAAACCCCTTGTTACTGAGATCAAAATGCATGAAAGGATTTTATCACAAAAGAGAACATTTTACAAAGAGTTTGGAATATAAGGGTAAAATATTCTGGAACTTCTTTACTTTTTTACTTTAGAGCATATTTAAACTTAGGAATGACTTTGAATAAAACTTTTAGAGTATATGAAATGATGACATAAGTTCAAGGAATTTGGCTTACCATAAACGCATACAGTTTAGCATCACTACATTAGTTTTTATGAAGTTAACAAATCAGTAATTATTTAATAAAGTTTAATAAAATATCAACTTGAAAGGACATTTTTAGATTAAATATATAAAGTATCAACTTAATAGTATCAAATTCTAAGTTTTTAAAGGAAAATATTTGATTTCATTGAAAGCTTTAATGAATGTTTCGGATTCAAAGAGTAAATCAGACTACCAAATTCACTTACATATTCAAAGAATGTCTCATAGCGAAATTACATAGGAAAATCAACTCGAAGGAAAACTCAATACACAAAAACATTTCAGAAATATTTAAAATCATCGCTTAAAGTTTAAATAATGGTTCAATTAATCTAAATAAGGTAATATCTATACCTACGGTGGCTAAACGGAGATTTACAAGCCGATTTTGCGTTCTTTAGAAGTTTACTGTGGCTCAAAAGTAAACAATAAAAATATTTTTTAATAAGACTGCGTATTTAAGAAAGATTTTCTAATTGATAAAAATTAGCTTCCTGAATCAGCCACAGAAAAAAATAGACATAATAGAGTTGCAAGAATATTGAAAGTTTTGGCAAATTCAATTATTGAATTCTTGAAATGTGTATAAAATACTATGTACTAAAAATTAAATGATACAGCAAATCATTTACTATTGATTTTCGGAGCAACAAGTAATTTTGAAACATTGTACTACACGATGAAACTTGTTTAATCGAAGTTCCATTCAAAGTTAACCAAACAGCATTTAAAAGTATCAATAAGTTTTGAATTTCTAAGTATCTATCTTATTATACAAGAGAAGGACCTACATTATAGTTTTATTTGCATTGTTGTAGTGAGGAGTAAAAAAATAACAAATGTATAAAAACTATCAAAATAAATACATTATGAGCTCAAATTTTTTTTTCGTCATAAGAAACTTAAAGGCGACTCCCAAAAATTTTTTTGGTGTATAAATCTGTCTCTTCTCGCAAAAGTTTGGTCATCCTTCTTTATACTATAAAAGTATGCTTTTTGTATGTTTATACATAAAACATTAAATTTTGACTATAAATGTAGTGTTAAAAATGTTCTACAAACAAGAATTTACAAAAGTAAAATTACAACAACAAAGTAAAAAATTAATTTAACATGCTATTTCATAAAAAAAAAAATAAAATGAATAGCAAATTCAAAAAATTTTTAACATTATAAATACATTTGGCGTCATTTTGAATTTTTTGGATGTACTTTTGAGCATTATGTCTTTATTGAAAATCTCAGGATTCTGATCTTGAATGGCTTTTATTAATTTTTTGCAAAATATACACATGTGACCGAATTATCCTCGGTAACAAAGATGGGAAGAAAATATATACATACATATATTTTACATATATTTACATACTGTTTAAGACTTTAAGCGTCATTTTAGAGATAGTCTGGAAAAATAAAATGTATTTTAAATGTCTGGTTAATTCTCAACAATCTAAAAAAGTTAAGTTTGTTCTGTAGCTCTACGGCCTACACTTTTCAACACGAGGGTTAATAAGACCAGGGCCTACGTATTAAAACTGATTCCGGACGGCTAGGAACATCCACACCACAATGGGGTTCGAGCTCATAAGCTCCGGAATATAAGATCGGCAGTCTAACCATTCAGCCATCGTTCGGCTAGTAAATATTACTTACTTGAGCTAAAATATGTTAGGGTATTCTTTCACTTTATAATAAACTCCGGTACCTAAGATCAACACACTAAACATTCCGCCATCGCTTGGATAGTGAATGTTAGTTACGTGAGCTAAAATGTTGTAGTGTATTCTTTCACTTTATAATAAACTCCGGTACCTAAGATCAACACTCTAAACATTCCGCCATCGATTGGATAGTGAATGTTAGTTACATGAGCTAAAATATGTTAGTGTATTCTTTCACTTTATAATAAACTCCGGTACCTAAGATCAACACTCTAAACATTCAGCTATCGTTTGGATAGTGAATGTTACTTACATGAGCTAAAATAGGTTAATGTATTCCATCCCTTTATAATAACAGAGAGTGACATCCCTTTTAACAAAAGAATTATTATTTCTAAGTAATCTTCTAAATTTTGATGCAAAATATAACAAAAGAATGATTTCTTCCTATTGTATTAAAAATTGTTTAAACTACTGTTAATCTATCGTAATCTCTTAAAAATATCCTATACACAGTTTTAAAAATAGAAAATTACCGTAACGGTTAAGACAGAGAAATAAATTTCCACAATTATTAATATAATCTCAGAATACTTTAATAGCAGCACTTCTCTCTTCCAAAACTGTGCTTCAGAATGGTTCCAAACTTTTCACTCGGCATCTTCCTAATTGAGGTCATTTAATCACAATCGTCATTTGCACGAAATCTCTGCATTCTTTTGAAACAGTTGCTATAGTACTTTGCTAAAAATAAAGAAATGTGTAAGTTTTAGAAGTGGTTGCTCGTAGAGAAATATCTCCCTACATTCGCTTTAACTGAGGAATTTATGTACAATATTGTAGCAACCAGAAAATAACATAGTATCATTCTATCTTATCACAACCTCTTTTTTTAATTATCGTAAATTTAAATCATTTCAGTTGTGCACTTTCCCTTTTGATTTCGATATGCCCTCATTTTAATGACAAAAATTTAACGAGGTGTATTAACACTCTAGGCATAACAGGAAAGTAATTAGAATTAAAATTATTTAAAATTCTGTATGTTGGAGCGTTTTAAAATCTAGACGTAAAACTCCATTTTTTATCGTACTGCGTCTTTTAAATAACGATAAGTCACAATATAATAGCCATTAAAGCTATTGATTTACAAGAAAGCAAATCAAAGTTATCAACGTATATGAATCAACCAATCAACCAATGGTAAAAGATGCTTTTAAAGTCGACATACGTAAAATTAAAGTAAAAATCTATTATTTGAAGAGAATAAATTTGATATTTTATATACAATAATTAATGACTATAAATAACTATTAATGACTATTAGATGTTTTTAAAGTTGACTTTCGTAAAATGAAAGTAAAAATCTATTATCTGCAGAAAATAATTTTAATATTTTATATACAATAATTAATGACTGTTATTAACTATTAATTACTATTAGATTCTTTTAAAGTCGACTTCCATAAAATGAAAGTAAAAATCTATTATCTGCAGAAAATAATTTTAATATTTTATATACAATAATTAATGACTGTTATTAACTATTAATTACTATTAGATTCTTTTAAAGTCGACTTCCATAAAATGAAAGTAAAAATCTATTATCTGCAGAAAATAATTTTAATATTTTATATACAATAATTAATGACTGTTATTAACTATTAATTACTATTAGATTCTTTCAAAGTCGACTTCCACAAAATGAAAGTTAAAAACCTATTATCTGCAGAAAATAATTTTGATATTTTATATACAATAATTAATGACTATTAATAACTATTAATGACTATTAGATGTTTTTAAAGTCGACTTTTGTAAAATGAAAGTAAAAATCTATTATTTGCAGAGAATAATTTTGATATTTTTTATACATTAATTAATGAATATTAATAACTATTAATAACTATTAATAACTATTAATGACTTCGAAGTATGAGAAAAATGGCAGAATGGCATTAGCGAAAAATTCGGTTCATAACGAAATATTATTGCAAAAGAATGTTTCAATATAACAAATATTAACATTATGGTAATCTTCAATTAATCTGTAACTCATAAACAGATACAATTTTATTTCAATCTATTACTTTCATTAACACGACTATTTATTTTATAAACTTATTTTGAAATGCATTTCAAATACATCAAAAATCCTAATTATTATTATTATTACCTTTCTCAATAAAAACTGTACAGGTGAACAATACATTCTAATCTGAAATATAAAACAATATTTATAAAATTAAAAACATTTCATTTTTGTAGGCCAAAACGAAAAAATATATTTAATTGATGTTAATTAAAATCTATACATGGAACTGTGTAAAAAATTGTCATTATTTTAACATATTTTTATATATAAATTCTATGCATATCCTGTATTAATCAAATATGCACTTCTATTATACACAAGCCGTGTAATTATAATTTACGTGTTGAAAGACAATTTCAAAAACATTTCATCCAATTGTTATTCATTAATATTATTTCTCCTTAGCGATTATGAAAAGAAATGTAATTTATAATAGCTTCATACAAACATTACGGTGTTATTAATTCTAGAAAACGTAATTTTCTTAGTTTAAATATTTTTTCTTGATTTCACTAAGAGAAATAAGAACTCAAGTATAACCAATTTCTTCCTTACATTAATATCTATTTACAAGAATTATTATCTTTTTCCTTTAATAAAATATTCATTCTTTGTCTAAATGGACTGTTTTATGAGCGTCTGTTCGATAAATTAGCAATACAAATAGCTGAAAGGCAAGTTTTTTCCCCATCTTCAAGGAAAAAGAAATGTTTTATGTTTTGGTGCTACGGAAACTAAAAAGGAAAATATCTTTTGGAAAACAGGAAAGTGGATGTATTAAAATATTACTCGGGGAAATATTTGCATTGAGTTAATATCTTGCATCAGTTGCTCCGAATGATAGTTTGGCATTTAATCAAGAAATATGAAATAATTATCTGATAATGGGAAAATAAATTAATATGCATGCTTTCTAGGAGTAATTAATTTTCAAACAATTCAATAATATCTGAAAATGCGGTATATATTTTCGTAATAATTGTGTTTCGTAAAGGGCAAATTCACATGAAGCAACTAATAACCCATAATAATTTTTACTCGAACAGTATTAATTCTCTCGAAATATCTGCCTATTTTTCGCCGTCCCCTTTGTTTCCGTACATATTATATTTTATTAAAATATACATTTATATATGCGTGTGAGTACAAAATATATGCATAGACAAAGTTAAGTAATGTTTTGATTAAATATATATATTCACAGAAGAATTTATTAATAATATGATTGCAAATCACGCATGAATTCAAAATGCAATTATTGCACTCCAGTCCTTAGTTAAATATTGCGTAAAGCTACTTTAAATCTTGGATGAAGACATAACATTATATTCTGCTATAGACGGTCAGAAGAAATATGTTTATTTTTATATGAACTCAAGATATTTTACGTATCTAACATTAGTTTCATGACAGTGTCCATTCAAAGCAAAATACCTACTTATTCATCGGAAAATAACCAAACCAAAACCATATTTTTAAGCAACACTCTGTAGTGCAGCCACTAGAACATATATTAAATCTATCTATAAAGTACAGGGTATTTCAAAAATGATCGGTATATTTGAAAAATCAATAAAAACTAAACGGACAGTGGTAGAAATACACCATTTATTGCAATATGCTTGGCCAATAGTACATTTTCAGCCATACAAATTTCAAAATTAGTTACAATGTTCCACAACAGCTGCAGTCCGCTGCAGTCGATAATAACCTAAACTACGATATATTCCAGATATCCACCATGCGCAGCAATAATATGGCTTATTCTCAAAACGAAATTATCAGAAACCCGTGTAAACATCTTAGGTGGGAT
>CM063508.1:623374-635874 GCA_032207245.1 Pardosa pseudoannulata | reverse complement strand
CTCGCCGCACTCACACGTTCTGGGTTGAATGCCCCAAGTTTTTTTCGCGACTCCAGGAAGCGTATGGCGTGGCCAGTGAAAATAATTTCACTTAAACTTCACCAAGTTTTGGAGAATTGTGATTGGTCTCCAGGAGGCGATTCAGGACCATCCTTGGAGTCCCGGTCTTGCTGGGCAGAGCCGGGAAAGGACGCATTGTGCAAAGGAGAATAGAACAACGAATGCATCAGCACAGGATAATGGAAAAAGTATAAGATTGCCTGAATAGAAAGAAAGAAGGAAAATAATGCAGCGTTCTCTTGGACATTGGCAATTTTCTTTTGAGGCGTAGCACGTGGAGTGCTTCTTTTACTTTTTAATTTTTTATATATATATATTTTGCATATTTCCTTGTTATTTGTTCTATATTTGAACACTGTAATGTAGATCAGTGGTATTATACTATAATTAAAGACGATATAAAGCAACTTTGGGTTATAAAGGACTTTGAAATAACAACAGCAATGTACTATACCACAGCACTAGTAACATCAAGGAAAGACATCGTTACGGTGGTCCTGGAGTTCTAGTGTGGGAAGGCATTATGCTAAATGGACAAACTGAGCTCCACGTTTTCCACAAAGGTTCTGTAACCGGGGATCGCTATTGTGAGGAGGTACTGTAACGGTATATTTAATTTAGAATTAATCATTAACTGTAGATATTGTTTTTGTAAATTATTATTTTGTGCTTCTAAAACTTTTCCTTTTTGTATTTTGGCAACACTTGTCAGTGTTGTTAGATATTTGAAAACTAAACTAGAGTATGGTTAAAGAGAGAAAAATAAAACATGTAAGAAAGATATTATGAGCGTATTCTATTTTTTATCGAAATATTTTTACCCGAGTTGTATTATATCCTCTCCTGAAAAAACTGAAAACCAACACTTGTCAGTGTTGTTAGATTTTTGAAAACTAAACTAGAGTAAGGTTAGAGAGAGTAAAAATAAAACATGTAAGAAAGATATTATGATTGTATTCTATTTTTTATCCAAGTATTTTTAACCGAGTTGTATTATATCCTCTCCTGAAAAAGCTGAAAACCAACAGTACTCCTTCTCCCTGTGCGTCTGTTCGGTACCATCGAGAGACGGTCTCTCTCATCGGTACCGCTCCAGTGGACAATATTATGTACATTCAGTTAACACGAATATGGTCGCCCCTTTGGAGTGATGTCACAGCATTTCTGCAGTGCAATCAGAAGGCCTTGTCTCTCGACGGTACTGGTCTGTTCCGAGGTGCCATTATCCCAGACCTCATTTTTATGAATGACAATGCACTGGGACATCAGACTCTTGCTGTTGAGGAGTTATTGGAAGGTGAAGATATCAATCGAATGGATTGTCCAGCTTACTCCCCTGATTTAAATCCCATCGAACATGTGTGAGATGCTTTGGGGAGACGTATTGCAGCCCGCTTGCATCCTCCAGAGAACACCCAACAACTCAAACAAATGCTGATTGCTTAATAGGCAATCCTACCGCAAGAAATGTTGGACCAGGTTGGTTCTGAGTATGCGGAGACGGTGCGGAGGAAACATTGCAGTTAGGGGAGGGCATATCCCTTATTAAGGAATATCTGCTTGTTGTTCTTCTTCTAGGATAGACAATCATGAGTCAAGACACTATGCGTTGAACAAAGCTTGATTTTGTTTGATTCCATACCGTATGCATTGTATTTCTCTCTCAGCACCGATGTTTAATCATCATTTACGTACATAATGTCCTCCCTCATTTCTGAATTTCATGTCTCTCAGATAATTTACCATGGAGTTCGCAAAAAACCCAACTGTTGCTTAAGTTTTACACACCAGTGTAAATTTTTACTTTTCATATTCAGATAGACAGCATATTTAAAAATAAAAGCAATATCGTTTTATTGCAGATTTATCTTTACAAAGTGAAGCATTTAGTATTGCTTTTCAAAGCGTAAGTTTTAATCTTATCAAAAAGATTTTTATAGCTTCATAAATGTTGTTTGGAATTTTAAGAAAAATGACAATCCAACACTGTTTAACTGAAACAAGTAAGGTACATTTTTAAGCTATAAAACTAGTAATGACGAAAAACACCCTGATTTCATATTTAGTTTAAACATTTGTGAAAAATTATAGGCAGTTTTTTTTAACTAAATACATTAAACCTTTATTATATTTAATGTAATTTTATTACTGTTATATGTTTTACTAAGTTGACTAGAAAAAATGTAAAATTTTCAGAAATGAAATTGGAAAATTTTACTTTCTGTATTCAGGTAGACAACATATTTTAAAATTAAAAGCAATACAAGTACATTACAAAATTATGTTTACAATGTGCAGCATTAGAATTGTTTTCAAAAGTGTAAATTTAAATGTTATCGAAAATATTTTAATAGCTTATAAATGTTGTCTGGAATTTTAATCACCTTTTAACATAATTTACATAATGTTTTATACGTTATTGTACTGTCTATTAAGAAGTATTAATCTTTCAGTACTGAAATTAGAATTTTTTTACGTTTCATATTCAGATAGATGTCATATTTAGAAATTAAAAGTAATACAATTTCATACAATCATAAACTTTTATTCTTGAGTATTTAAGAATAAGTAAGTAAACACAAATGCACAAATTATAATTGCACTGTATTAATGAAACGTTATGTCTCTGAAGATATGCACAGTTCTCACAGAAATTCTCACAGATGATTTAAAACATCGTCCTAATTATATGCTAGAGCACTTTCCATTTTATAAAATAAACAAATGTTTAATATGCTCTGTAAAGGTGTATATCTTCCATTGTAATTTTGCGTAACTCAGGCGAGATCACACTTGATGGCACTAATAGATACATACAAAGAGGTGTATGTATTATTCATGTATCTGTGTTTGAAGAAACTATATACACAAAGAAACTTCAAATTTAATAGCTATATTTTCGAGGATATCTTTACTTCTATGCCAGGGAAAAAAGAAAGGAGAATATATACAGGGTGTCCTAATATGACCGCATAAATTTTGCACACCTAGATTTCTTTTTACATAAAACCTTCCCAGAGAAGCATTTCTGTACGATACATAGTTTACGAGAAAAATATGAAAAACAAAGTATGATATCACTTCCGGTGCAAGAAACAAACACTTTATTGGACATATCAACAACAGTATTTGCATATCTTTCCAGACGATAATGTTTAAAACTTGCTTATCGCGTCATGCATGCGCGCGAGCCATGGAATGACGTTAAGCCGCCATTGAACTGGTATTTAAAAGGCTGCATCTTGCAGCTAAAAGTAGTCTTCGTATGGTGGCCATGTATTCCGTTACATGTACCTTATGCACGGCCGATGTAATGGAAATGCCTTACGACCTGTTAGAGAGTATGCCCCTGCATATACTGCTGTTGATATGTTCAATAAAATGTTTTGAAATCATACTTTGTTTTTCGTATTTTTCTCGTAAACTATGGATCGTACAGGAATTCTTCTTTGGGCAGGTTTTTTTTTTGTGCTTCCAGCGAGGAATCTAGCTGTGCAGAGTTTATGTGGACGTTTTGGCACACCCTGTATATATATAATATATATATATATATATATATATATATATATATATATATATATATATATATATATATATATATATTTATATATATATATATATATTTTATTTATACGATATAAATATATATATATACAGAGATTTATATACATATATATAATATATATCTAATAATTGTAATAATTCTATATATATATATATATATATATAAAATTATATAATTTTTTAATTATTATAGAAAGTAAATTATAATCTAATGTTTTAAAATTATTTATATACAAATAGAGTTATTATTATTATAAAAAGAAAATATTTTCTGTTTTAATCATAGAAAGAATTTCTCTGAAATAAATCCTCGTTTAAATTAATATTTAATATAAAGAGAAGAAATTAAGTCTAGAATATGAATTAAAAATAATTTTTGGAATACCTTTATTTAGATAGATATTATTACATATATATATATATAAACAATATATATATATATATAAATTAATTTATGATAAAAATCTTAAATAACACTACAATAATATATTCTTTTTTCATGCATTAAGAATAAATTATGTCTATTTTAAGTAAATTTTCATTAAATATATTTTATTTATAATAAATACTATTATAACAAAAATATGCTTCATTTAGCATAGATTTTAAATAAAACATGAAATATATAAGAAAACTGAAATTGTCAATAATTATTCTCGTTTTATTGCACATTTATTAATATTTCAAATGAAACATTGTATATTTATTTATGAATAACATTTTATGCAAAATACATTATTAAATTGGGGTTTAAAAAAGTTAGTTATTATTCAGTAAAGCTATCACAAACATAAAAATCATCTATCAATTATTTCATTTTTTAATTGCAAACTATTATACGATTGTCAAAGCTCATTAGTTTTCTTAATATACGAAATATATTAGAATAAGTTTACAAAATACATTTAATTTTTAAAATCAGTAAAAGTTTAAAAAAGTAAAACTTTAAAACGGCGTTTCGCTCATTGATGCCTTCAAATGATTAATGTGAGACTTTGAAAGGAGCAAGTAAAGAAAGCATTAATCAATGGTATTCAAATAAATGAACTATATCCCTAACGAAAGTTATTGCGTGCATTTAAATTCTAGTCTAACATGATAGTGTTTTTTTCTGTAAAAGTTTGCGTGAAAGTCATTAATAAAATGTCTTTATAATGAGATAGTTTTAAAACACAGTTTCTATTGACATTTGAGACAAATTGTATTCATGAACTGCGTTAAGATTTGTGTCTTTTTAGTTGTAGAAATAAACATTTCGTTTTTAGTATTCATGTTGATAGATAAAAAAATAATTAATTGATTCAATTTCTATCTATAGTAATCTAAATTATGATTTATTTTCGAGAGATGAGCTGTAATTCATATATAGAGTTCAGTGTATAAACAATATCAATGTGGACAGATAATTTATAAAAGTTTAAAAGATAATTAATCTATACAGTAGAATAAATTTCTCTCTATAGCAATCTAAATTATATTTTATTTT
This sequence comes from Pardosa pseudoannulata, assembly GCA_032207245.1. Classification (NCBI taxonomy): domain Eukaryota; kingdom Metazoa; phylum Arthropoda; class Arachnida; order Araneae; family Lycosidae; genus Pardosa; species Pardosa pseudoannulata. The sequence continues at coordinate 630,764 of CM063508.1, read as the reverse complement.
CGAAAGATGCGTTATAACTCATATATAGAGTTCGTTGTATAAACAATATGAGTGAGGACATATAATTTATGAGTTTAAAAGCTAATTAATCAATATAGTAGAATAAATATAGATTTAACAACTGGTACGATTTAGTAAAAATTAGCTATAGAGTTCGTTGTATATACAATATGAGTGAGGACATATAATATATGAGTTTAAAAGCTAATTAATCAATATAGTAGAATAAATATAGATTTAACAACTGGTATTATTTAGTAAAAATTAGCTATAGAGTTCGTTGTATATACAATATGAGTGAGGACATATAATTTATGAGTTTAAAAGCTAATTAATCAATATAGTAGAATAAATATAGATTTAACAACTGGTACGATTTAGTAAAAATTAGCTATAGAGTTCGTTGTATATACAATATGAGTGAGGACATATAATATATGAGTTTAAAAGCTAATTAATTAATATAGTAGAATAAATATAGATTTAACAACTGGTATTATTTAGTAAAAATTAGCTATAGAGTTCGTTGTATATACAATATGAGTGAGGACATATAATTTATGAGTTTAAAAGCTAATTAATCAATATAGTAGAATAAATATAGATTTAACAACTGGTACGATTTAGTAAAAATTAGCTATAGAGTTCGTTGTATAAACAATATCAGTGAGGGCTTTTAATATATGAGTTTAAAAGCTAATTAATCAGTATAGCAGAATAAATATAGATTTAACAACTGGTACGATTTAGTAAAAATTAGCTATAGAGTTCGTTGTATAAACAATATCAGTGAGGGCTTTTAATACATGAGTTTAAAAGCTATTTAATCAATATAGTAGAATAAATATAGTTTTAACAACGTGTAAGATTTTGTAAAAATTCCATATTATATAAGTCTATAAAAATACTGTGATATATAATATTTAAGCATTTCAGACTTGAGTCTGGATATGACTTTCTTCAGGCCCATCTGTACAAAGTTAGTCTTGCTGATTCACCGAACTGTGTCATTTGTGCTTCAGCCCCAATGCATGGAGATCACCTTTTTTCTTGTCCTGCCCTACAGGATGTTATTTCTTCGGGTTCCTTTTCGACTCTTCCATCTAATGGGGCAATTTCTTGTCTGTATTAGACTGCAAGGCGTCGTATGCTCGAAAGAGTTCAGGCGTAATTAAAAAATAATAATATTTAAACAACAGGTTTATGTCATATTTTATTTATTTTTTTATCAATATAAATTATATACCATTAAAATAATTAGATTTGTGTGAACATGAAGGGAGCTGAAGTTATGACACCATAATACCCAAACGATGGAGAATTACGTTTAGCATTCGCTTGTAGATCCGAAAGCTATGAATTCCGTTTAGACGGCTTATATTTGTTTGAACACCAGTCCAGGAGGTTCGTAACTAATCGGAATGGAATTTATATAATACAAGGTCTCCTCAGCCGTCGCTTAACAAAAAAACTAGATCTAAGAACACAGATTAAAAACATCCCATATTTAAAATCAGAGAGAAAGACAATACCGTACACAAAATATCATATATTATATACATAAATTATTAAGCCTAAAATATCTAAAATTCTTCTTTTACCCTTCTAATTCTTTTATAGCTGTTTTCTCAGCCGTTTAATGTAGATTTAAAGGATTGTTTGCCGATTTAAATTATTTTTAACCGTCTCACAAAATTAAGATCAGAATAAATGAAAGCTTTATGTCAACTGGCACATTTTTCAGCTGACCTAGGGAATTAATACACCCTTCCAATACCTAAATTCCTGCATATATGGTTTTCGAGCTATAGTAAATGATCAAAGTTCATTTCTAACTGCCAATAATGTGCAATAATCTCTTAGTATCTTAGAGGAAAAGTCATGTAATCTTCCAATGTTGGGAAAAATTTTTTGAAAGAATTGTTACCCGTGAGCATTCTCTGCAAAGCTCTTGTCTTGCAGAAAAGTTCCACAGCGTTGTATTTCGCTGTTCTTAAACGAGACTAGGCTGCAAATCACTTAGGTTCTCTCATCGCCCAGTAAATCTGAACTATCCAAATAATAGAGATTAAAACGTTCCATTGTTCAGCTTGAATAATTTCGAACATTATATACATTGTGTACTCTGTAGGAAAAGAAATGCATTGATGTAGAACTCGTATTACATACCACAGAGTTACAAGTGTAACTCGGTGTAATAAATATTGTTATTTTTGTGAAATGATACTTTTCACAGCTCATTTTTCACTAATTAGAATCTCTAAAAAATAAGACACCCTCTCATTAGCCCTCGAGTAAAGAAAAGAGTGCATGGTATCATATCAATCAAAATCATGTTCTATTTAAATTCAGAAAGAAAGTTAGAACAGCACACAAAACATCGTAATCATTGCTTACTGTATGGGAGGTAGAAACGACCTGATGTAATAGAACTAGAATTTTATAGCATAATGTGCAATTCAGTGAAATGAATTTTATTATTTTTGTAAAGTGATTCGATTTTACGAGAGTTCGGGTTTTATCTAATTAGGCACAACTATTGTAATATTAATGATACGGTCTAGATAATACCATTCTCAGTTGTATTTATTCTCATTATTATGTGATATATATGTATATATATATATATATATATATATATATATATATATATATATATATATATATATATATATATATATATATATATATATGTGTGTGTGTGTATGTATATCACATAAGTTTACAGTTGTGGTAAGTTGATATAGGTCTGCTTTCTTAAGCCAAAATTCATATATATGTATAAAAATGAAATAAATATTTCCCTGTAGTCACGATAATTATGTAGACCCTATTATTTTTACTTGCCCAGGCTACTGGGAAAGGAGAAAGGTAATCCAGCTAACAATAATAACAAACTTTGCAGCCTAGCCACATCGAAAGAACGGCATACATCTAATTAAAACTTTATTTCAGAGCTGCTAAAACGGACATCTTTACTAGTCAAAAACAGACAAAGGAAATACACAAAAATCACTCTTCTCGAACAGAGATGCACCGAAGAGCGAAGACAAAAATAATTTTCCCAGTTACTGAGGGAATATAAATCTAAAATCGGGATAAATGTGAAGCAATTCGCCGGCGACAGCGGGAAACGTGTTGAATAGACAGAAAATTTACATCTATAGGATAGAAAGCTTTGGAAATGTATCGAAAGTATTTAAAGTCGAGAACGCTTCTTTGATTAAGACATTTAGAGACTGGGAAAAAGATTTTAAGGAATTAGAATGGGAGATAGGAGGTTTTTAAGGATATATTAAAATTAAATAATTTACATATATAGCAGATATATATATATGTATGTATGTATGTATGTATGGATGGATGTATATATATCACATACGTTTATAATTGGGGTAAATTGATATAGTTCTGCTTTCTTAAGCCAAATTCCATGGATTTAAAACCCGCTGAATCAGATAATGGAAGAATAGTTGAAACGTAGTCTTTGAAAGCCGGAGTCTGTAAGTTCAAATTTACCTGCTGGTAATGATGATTGTAGACAATCGATATTCATGATAAACAGAAGACCCGATATGAATACACCACACATCTGAATACATGTACCGCTCTCTCAAAAATTAATTTTCATGAAGGTAACACAAATGTGTAAAGCAGAACTGGGAGAATAATTCAGGAGGATTATTTCTACCAATAATCTTTCTTTTATTTGCATCAAATAAGAAACTTTGTAAACTTCAAAGCAACTGCATGCCTATTCTAGCCTTCGTCTTCATTGATACATAAAATAAGATAGAAAACTTTGATACATAGAAGTTCTGTATTAAATATTTTAATATTTTGTTTTTCAAAACTGATACATTTTCACAGATATTTCATAAGATGTACATTTTTTTTCATTAAACATTTAAGGCACTTAGTTGAAAATTAAAAATATTTAGTCATTCATCAAAAAAAATCATTTATATAGAAAATTATAACTTATTAATTTGCTTCATTAAAGTAACTAACATTGTTATAGAAACTACTTAAATATTTATTAATTTACTTAAAGTTAATATATATTCTATTCACTAAAGTATTTTAAGATACAATGGCACAAAGAATGAGATACTTTTCTCTGTATATCGAATTTAGAATAAAGCATGATTTATTACCGAACTGCTTTATCTAACCAAAGTTGAACAACTAACCTTTTCATTTTATCTCACTGATTTTAAATTTCCCAAAAGGGACTGCCGAAAGCATGAAAATCTGCATTTGTTCTTGTATTGTATATATATATATATATATATATATATATATATATATATATATATATATATATATACATATATATATATATATATATATATATATATATATATATATATATATATATTATATATATATATATATATATATATATATATATATATATATATATATATATATATATATATATATACATACATACTACTATACCTATAGAAATCTTCGTTAGTATTCTTGAAGGGAATCATGTGTCAAAACATGGATGTAGTGTTATTTTGCAAATCTAAATAAATTTTACACAGAATCATTGTTTATAGAAAAACATTTTTTTGTATTTCTCAGGTTCTATAGAATGAATAAAAGATGTTTTTGTAAAAGTGTGTTTCTAAAAAATATTCTAGTGATCAAAGAATACACATGAAATCTGTTTTAAAAAATATATATTTTCTTACGTACATTTTAGGGTTTGTCTTCTATTAGAATCATCTAAGCCAAGATGTTGGAGATTAATGCTTTGAAGTTTCGATGTTTCATCCTCATGCTTTGTAGCTGTTACAAAGGTTAAAAAAAAACAGAAATATTATCAAGATTTTATAAGCTGGGGAATGAGTTTATAAAAAGGAAAAGTTTATTGTAAATTAAGTTTTTCTTGTTATTTCGTTAAGTAGGACCAGACATTTTCATATTTGTTACAATATTGTAAATTTCAAAAGAACAATACTTCTTCATTTTTATACTTTTTAATCTTCTTATTATTACTATTGCTATTGTTTTTATAACCAATGCGAGGATACTTGCTTTTACAGTATTCGCCACTAACAGACCACAAATATTCATGGTCATTTTATAATGGGATTCCCCTATGGCCAGCCAAATTTACTCCCTACCTGCAACATACAGTGGATTCTCGTAATTTAGAAACAGGGACCAAACAGAAATCTCTAATGTTTGGCCTGACACCTCCATAATTTTTGTTTAGAAACATGGAGAACATCATAATTACGAATCTATGTTACGAGTCCCAGAAGCCATTAATGAACAAGACGGATCATATCGTTTACAATATTTTAATAATTTTTAAAAATGTATTTAATAAACATAGTAGGTAGTGAAACATGTACTTCCAAAATATCTATTCTATAATTTTAAGATACGTCATACTACATTAATTTCAAGAAAAAACGAGATAAAAGCTGGTCAACAGGCAGATTTTTTTTCCATGGGAGGTGTTAGTTCGGTTAGAACAAATATAGAAAGACATCCTCCCAAGCTTGACCGTGTTTTGGAACAAAGGTCACTGGCACATGACTGGAAGCCTCGCACCATCCCGAAAAGGCTGGACGGGTCACCTGGCACCAGTTTACACCATAACCCGCCCAACGACGGTCGTCTTTCTCATGAAGTCCAGAAAATCACTCCAAGTAGCCTCCAACGAACACACACTAAACACTTTGAGGTCTCTCTTCGTTATGAACCCGAACCCGGTGAACTCATTAACACTGTGCTTTGACTTTCCAATAAAGGGTCAGGAGGTCGTCTGTAGCCGAGAGGCGTCAGTGGTGGTGATGATGCACGAGCTGCGTCGAGTATTTATTTAATTTGTATAGTTATGCATCACTTAAATTTATAGTATCACAAACCACTTGGGCGTCGATTATTGTGGCTACGCCCTCTTTGATGGCCAACTGATCAGGCTTGAGCACACCAGACTGAGCCTAACAAATCAATCTGAGCCTAAAAATGGGTTCTGGAGACTCATACCCACGTTCTCATACCCACGTTGATTGAGGCTACGCTATAGGTACGAACGATGTAGTTGTGTTCCTAATCCTCAGACCGTGAGAGCGAAAACATTGTTGAATACAGTGTTCGGAATCTCAGAGGATTTGCACTACTCATTTTCTCTTATAACTGGAGTCGGCTCGAGACGTACGTGACCTGGCCATCAGCGCATTTATACGGGTCTTAACACAATGCAAGAAGTATCGGCCAGTCATCAATGATGCTCCGTCGCTAATCCAGGTTATAAGCCTGGGGGACCAGGCATGTTCAAGAGCTTCCCGCGATTTGAACGGGATATCAGTTTCGACATGGACTACGGGTCACGTGAAAATCGTGGGCGAAGAAATTTTATCCCTTATTTCAATAATGATCCCACTATATCCCCATGTAGGTTAAAAAAACATCATTTGATGCTTATTTATTATTATTTTTTCTACTTTATTACAAAATAACTGTAACATTTTTCGAGACAAAAGGTTTAAAAATTATATTAATCTAACAATAAAAATATCGCATGAATTTTATAACTTATAAACCGGGAGCCGTATAACATATCTTTTGAAAACTTAAAATCTGTTACAAAAAAAAATTAAACAACTGATTAAGATGTGATTTGTAACATATGTAGATAAAGAAAATATTAAAAAAAATCACACATCAGGGCTGGAACGTTTAAGAACTGTACCGTACAATGGCAATGACATAACCGGAGAATTAAGTCATTGTTTTTCGAACCCAAAATCTACAGGTTTTAACACCCTGACTGTCTGTACCTATTCAGAATCTGATTCAAGTAGACTCTGTTGGTCTTGTTAACCCTCGTGAAAAAATAATAAAATGTAATTAAAACAAAATGTCGATTAAATAACTAAAAAAAGTGTGAAATTTTATGTGAAATGAGGTAGATGTGGGTTATAAAAATCACCTAAATTTTTATTCAAACACTTAAACAAAATTTTAAATATTGATGACCCATAACTAAAAAAATTGTTGAAAAAGTAATAATCAATTTATTTATATAAATAAATGTTTTAGTATATGAAAGTTAGAAATTAGGGTGACATTTTAAATTCATGTTTCAATAAAAGTGCAAGTGCTTCTCAATGCTAAATAGCGCATAAAGCTATATAGTATAATCCTCAAGAATTGAAATATTTTCCCAAAAGAATAAAATTTCTATATTCCTCTTGTGGGTATTGCCAGAAATTAATATTGCAAACTAAGAATTCCTTTCAGAAGCTCAAATACCTTGAAAAATTAGCATTTGTGCAAGTGGTAACAAAGGATTTCTGGAGATATTGTACTTTTCGGGACAAGCATTGTTCATAACAATGCACTTTTCTGTGAGTTATCA
>CM063508.1:610874-618374 GCA_032207245.1 Pardosa pseudoannulata | reverse complement strand
CTGATGTCAGGATTCTAGTGTCGTTTAGTGGAACGTGATATATATATATACTATATATATATATATATATATATATATATATAGTATATATATATATATATATATATATATATATATATATACAGATGGAGTACAAAATAATACAAACACCTGGGAAATAATGGAAAAGCTTTCTTTATAGGGGGTTGGACTGTCCTTTGACTGAAGTACATATTCCTGCAGAGTGGTCTGTAATTCCGAAAGCCCAGATGGAGATGGAAATCGGGAAAGAAGTTTGGACTCCAAATATTTCCATAAATGTTCAATAATCCGGAGACTGAGGGGGCCATTCAAAATGTTCAACTTTATTGTCATGCTCATCGAACCATTCTTTTACACACCCAGCAGTCTGAATAGGGGCGTTATCGGCTTGAGAAAGCGGTCATTCTCCAGGGAGTATAGTCAAAAGGATGGACAGGATCTCCTGGAATGCTTAGATAGTGATTGGATTTCATCCTCCCATGCAGAATAACAAGTGGTTTATGACCGTTCCAAGATATCATACCCCATACCATAATGGAGCCACCCCCATGCTCCAAAGTTGGTAAGAGGCATTCTGTATGAACCACTTCTTTGGATGTCCTTCAGACTCAAACGCGACCGGTTGTCTGAAATAGGGTGAATGACGATTCATGTGACCATAATACTTGGTGACATTGTATGGAGACCAGCCTTTGCAATCTCTGCAGCACTGGCGTCGCTAGAAAGCATTAGTTGATGTCACCAAGGGTTTACGAATTGCCACTAAATGTTCGCAGCATGAAGTTCCCTTTTGACAGTTTTTGTTGAAACGGGGTCCTGGAAATGAGTGTTCATTTCCGTTATCCGTTATTGACCGATATCTCGAATGAATATTGCTTGTGCTTTTGGGCTACTATTCGCTTCGAGACCCGTTAATCCCTATCAGCAAGCTTTGAATTTCGGCCAGTGTTGTGCTTCGAAGACGTCGTCTTACCCTCTTTCGTGTACGCTGTTATAACGGCTGATACCATACTCCTTGCTAACCCCAAAAGATTTGCTGTTTCCGTAACGGATGCTCCGCTTAAACGCGCTCCAACTATCATTCCTCTTTGAAACTGTGACAGGTCTGACATTGCAACTTATCACAGACAGCTCTATAGAAGCATGCAACGCAGGTGACTGTTGTTGAGATACTGATACCTACCTCTTCACACTCACTAGGTGGCAGACTTCTGTTGCAGGTGGCACGGCTGTACTACAGATACAAAAATATCATAACTTATCACAGGTTTTCATATTATTTTGTCCTCCATCTGTATATATAAGTGTATATATATATATATATATATATATATATATAAAGAATCTCGTAACACCTTGAACTAAAGATTCTACTTTTTATAATTAAATTGATTACTCTAAAAAAATCTGACACCTAAAATTACTTCATTTTCTACGTCACAAATTCAGTCTGAAATAGTGATTCAACAATATTGAGAAATTGTACACTTTCGTTTGTAAAGGATTATTAAAAATTATACATTGAAATGTTGTAAAGTCTTATTTAACTTACCATTTTACATTATGCACATATCTGTATCTTAAAAATTATTTTCCCACGTCATTAAAATTGAGAATTGTCTGGCATTTAATATTTACCATTTAAATGGAGTAGTGCGAAATTATACTGCTGTAAAACATTTCTTTTAATTAAAGTGTTAGAACTCAAATAATTATGGTTTAGGATGTCTGAAATATTAGCCTTTTAACGATTCACGCTGTTTTCACTTAACATAGTTTTCTCTAAAGCAATGTTCATTAACATATTTCTGTAGCAGTTAAAATCATGCAATGTGTTTCAGCTGCTAAATAGCAAAATTATTTAATTGTAGTCTGAGCGTTTATTGATGTAACATTCTAAAAGACATTGTTCTAGAACTTATAGTTCCATTTAAGACTATGAAATATGTAGAGAAATGTGTATATTTCTAACTATTTACATATGATTAGTATATATATTTGAGTACAAAAATTGCTTATGTAATGTGTAATAAGTTTATAAAATATATTTATAAACTATATATAAATTATATAAACAATATCTGATTTTAATTAATATATTTAAAAAAGATATATATATATATATATATATATCATATATATATATATATATATATATATATATATATATATATATATATATATATATATATATTTATATATATATATATATATATTATATATATATATATATATATATATATATATATATATATGTGTGTGTGTGTATATATATATATATATATATATATATATGTATGTATAATATATTATACTATATATAACAATATATATATATATGGTATGCATCTATATATATATATATATGTTTGTGTATAATGTATTCTTATTTACTGATATGTTATATTAATATAAAATATATAATATATATATTGTATATATATATATATTGTAAAGATATTAAAAAATATATATATGTAATACAGTGTGTACACTTAACTATACCCATTTTACATTATACATCATGGTGTGTGTGGTGTATATATATATATATATATATATATATATATATATACATATGTGTCAGGTTTGAAAGCGTAATATTAATAAATTAGGAGTTTGAGAGTAAGGAACGTAGAGCACTCTTTTAATGCAGGTGCATGTATCTTTAATTACTCATTATAAAAACACTTAAAGGGCAAGGATTGAGAGAGAGCGTCTTGAGAGAGGGTTGCCCCATGAACCCGTGCTAAGCGCATGTCAAATTGTTGGAATGGTTGATGGTTGACTGTTAAAATATGCAATATATATGAATACAGACATTATTAAGACATCAGTGACTCTATGATTTGTCATATGCTTGATATAAATACATACATGTATATATATATATATATATATTATATATATATAACTTCTAAATTCTTATATATCTATGATCTTATATATGCATGTGTAAGGTTATAGAAGTGCAGAGAAATCATGATTACAAAACATGTATCGCTAGGATTTTGTAGCGATATCTGTGGTATGGTTGTAATTCAAATTATACCTCCCAAGGAAAAAATAAAAAAAATTATATTTTTTTAAATTCTTACTATTTTTATTTTTTGATGTAAATATTATGATGAAACACATTGTAAAACTATGAAAATTACTGGTATTAAAACTGTTTAATTTTTTTAAATAATTTATAGGTAAGAAAAGGTATAGTTGGCCTAAGATTAGGAAATACAGAAAGAATGATGATATAAAAATAAATCATTATATCACTGGTTAACAAATAGTTACATCTAATAACATCCTGGTTGCCATCCTGGCTACCTACGAAGAAACTGAACAGAGAGACTGAAAGAGTCTTGCGTCTTATTTTGATTCGACCCTTGCAGGATAGGTCGAGTTTGCCACCCCCATCCATGAGAAGGAGTTAAATTCGGCAGTGTGTTTGTCAATTCATCAATTAGATGGAGAACACGGCATAAGAAAATTTAAAATATAGAAATCAGAGCTTCTTGCACCATTTTAATACTTTTAGTAGACATGCAGTATTTAGTCAAGAACTGTACTGAAGTGTAGTGGACAAATTTAAAATATATTGCATATAGATCTGTAGAGTTTAAGTTTTAAGTTATGTTTTAAAATTAAATTGTCTTCAACGGCAAATCTGCTCTCAATTATGTGTTAAATCCACACATTTAGTCAAAGCTGGTTAAAGTTATTTTAAGTACCAATATTCAAGCAAAACTATGCTTATTGTGGTCAAAACAATATTCATCATTGTAATATGAACATTGTTAGCCTCGCCTAGATGTTTGCGATGTTTCTATTTCCGATGTCCGTCACATCCTAGTCATTTTGGCTATGACTTCGCATGAGTCTCGTAAAAGGAGCAGGTATGGAGGCAAAATAACCAGCCGTTGAGGATTAAACTTAACAATGTGGATTTATTACAACAAAAAACAGTTAAATAAATATTGAAAAGTATGCGGATGCCACCTATCGTGATATCTTTTTGGCCATGTCTTTCAAACCGCAAATTAGATGTCATCTTGACTCGTCTTCGCATCGGTCACACTAGACTAACTCATAAACATTTACTTCTTGCTGAACCTGCTCCACAATGTTATGTCTGTCATACTCATCTTACTGTTCATCACATTTTAACTTCATGCACGGCTTTTACACGATTTTATAATATATATTTTAAAACTTTTCATTCCAGTTTGAGTGAACTTTTGGGTGAGACCCCCACCCAAAACTATTTGAATTTCTCATCCGCATTGGCGTTTTTAACCTTGTTTAATTTAAAAAGTTTTAATATCAATTTTTAAGTTGTATTTTACTTGTGTTCTTTCTTTCAAATTTTGACTAATAGTTACTTCTGCTTGTAAATTTTACATATAAATACACATATTTTGATTAATATTTTCAATCTTTGTTTGGCGCAGTATATCCTTGCTTGGATCTTGTGCCAAAAAACCCCAGCTAACCAATAAACCAACCAGCACCCTATCGTCTAGAGAGGAGGTCACTCTAGACAACCTACTCTCTTAGAAGTTCAGCCGGGAGTCCTTTTCACTTCTTCCTTTCCCAAACAGGAAACCTCGGTTTTAGGGGAGGTTGACACCCCCCCCCTTTGGCCCTTGTCCTTGGGATAGCCGAAACGCCCTTTGGCGCCTATCGGACTCGGTCACACAAAGCACAAATTCTTTTCTCTCTCGGGAAGTAGATAAAAGGGCACGCTTGACACTTCCAATCGTCCGTGCTTCAAACAGACTATTACTGGTACAATACTGGCGTTTTCAATTGTTCGGCTTCTTATAATGAACAAAAGATCGCTTTAACCAACTCTGTTCTTAACCCCCGACAGAAACGGACGCGATGCTTACAAACATTAAAGTACTCTTTTTCTATATCAGCCTTAATTATAATTCACAAACAGAGTTACTGAATTTTCCATTACATGTTTCCCAAATGAAATTACATTGTCACCACAAATCTTACACTAAAAGAAAACTAAGAGTATCATCCAATTTGTAATAAACTAAACATTGTTAAATACATTTCTAAATATATCATTCTTAGAACTGGTATTTCACCTTAAGCCTTTAAATTAGAATTGCTACAGTACTTTCAAAATGTAATTTCTACTATTAAACTTAATTGGAATTTTCATATTGTATATAAAAAAAACTACTGATATGATAGTAATCCAATATGATTGTATACCAATGTGATAGAAGTTTATTTTTAATTCTAATGTTTCAATGAATCATTTAATATACTTGGAACATAATTTTAATACGGTAATATATCCAATATCAAACTACAATACATTTCCTACCGTCATAAATAAATGCAATTAAATAAAAGTTTATTGAATGTGACAAAACCTCTCAGCTATTAAATTGATATGTCAGACTCCATTTTTTCGAAATGTTTAAAACATTTTTATTCTTATTTTAGTAATAGAATTTATTGCATTTTTTTTAGTTTAAATCAATATTCTAAAAATCTCTTACCATTTGGAATTAAATTTACTTAGAATCTCTGTGGAGCGTCTTCTTATACTTGTTATTCTGTTTAACTATGGATCATTATTTGATTTAAAATATCTTTGTGTTGAATTCTGCATCAGTCTGTTTCGGTCTGTAAATATCACTATAGTAATTATATTTTAATGAAAGTAAGATAAACCTGTCCTCGTTAATAGGTAAAATAATATGAAAATATAGTAATACCGTCATAAATAAATGCAATTATAAAATAGTTTGGTGACTATGATTAAATCTATCAGATATTACTTTTATATGTCCTTAATAAAAATACTAATTTTATAATTCCGTTTGACAAAATTTTATGTTTTCTTATATTTACTTTATAGACGAAATTCATTGCAATTTCTAACATTTCTGTAGTATTCTTATAAACATCACATTATCTACAATTGTATTTACTCACACATCTCTGTACAGTGTAACGAATTCTCATTACATTAAATTTCCAGATAGAGACTTATCTACGACCGTGATAAAACCCAGCATAACGTAGAAATAGCAAAGGTGCCTATTGTGAGCATTTGAACTGAGCTCATCTTTACCTAGTGAAAGGACGTTGTTTTGTTCAGAATAGGATGCCGAATAGAGGATTGTTAACACCGAGGACCATCTCAATTATTCTGTCTGAGAAATTCATTAGGATGCTGGCGAATTGTTCCCAGTGTTAGTTTCAATAGCATGCCGAAGAAAGAGTTTCACAACACAGAAATCCTCTATATTGTAAGGGAAGCAGCAATACTTCCTATTTTGTTCTACAAAGGTTTATTTGGAGACATTGATTAATGATCTGCGGGATTGCTCCCGATTACTGCAAAATTCCCTTGGCTTGCATCTGCTCTACAGACGGAATGCCTCACTACGTCATCAACCAAATGTCCAATCAGCTGAGATGGATATTTGCGGGCAGAAGACGATATAAAAGACCGGAGTTCATGGCCCACAGAGAGGATTTTTGACCGATCGAGTCTCCTGTGAACTCATCGGCCGAGAGAGTCCAGGGGAGCGACAGAGAGTGGTCCCCTCCTTTTATTAATAGGAAGCTGATTCCTGCAACGATCATCATTTTCATGTGTATATATTCATCATTTTCATTGTATTTATCATACTTCAACATTGTGTTTCTCGGGCTCTATTAGAACCCCCAGTACGCTACAGCAGCTGTCTTTTTTTGTAGGTGTAACTTAGTGATAATTATTTGTTTCAAAGTTTATATTGGTTGCATCCTGATTCATTTTGTAACGTTTACAAATATCACTAAAATGTGTAACTCTAGGTCAAACAAGTCACTAACCCCTAGCTAGAATAAAACTAACCTCAATTGTAAATTAAAATGTTAACTAAAAATGTATCAAAGCTCATCAAAAAACTTTTATTATATATCCGTTTTATTTTTCATCTTGAAGAGGCAGTGTAACTTAAAAAGTTCCCAGCCTAATGTAAATAATAGAATTATATCACAATTATTTTTTTTAAATTAAACTTTACATTAACACCACTATTTTTACTATTGTATTTGTTTAAAAAAAATAGTTGCTTATAAAATTTACAGAATAAGATTTTGGAGGATATTATACTGATTTGTATAGAGAAGATTCAAAGTCATTTATTGAAAAAAGATGCTCTTAATTAATTAAATTTTTTACATCTATACATCATCTATCATTTTTTACATATATACTATTCCAGTTATAATTTTTACTTTAAAACTAATTCATTTCTTTTTTATTCATTTTCTAAATCTTTCCAAAATATATTCTAAAGTATGCTGTTCGAGTCTAAAATGTTACTTTACTTATTGTTCCATTCTTTATTTATCCATTTTCTGCATCTTTCCAAAATATGTAATTCTCTAGTACTAAATTTTACTTTACATTTTATTCCTTTATTTCTTCATTTTCTACATGCTTCCGAAATATATATT